>CAXKVV010000286.1:0-31157 GCA_964058805.1 Schoenoplectus triqueter | reverse complement strand
GCTTTCTCATGAACTTTTTTTTGTTATGCTCTTGTTTTCTCTTTTTCTATTTGTAGCCCTTCCTTTTCTTTTCTTTTTTTCTTTTTTTGTCTATTTCTGCTCTTTATATCTCAGTTGTTTATATACTTGTTGTAAAGTTGGGCCTACCACCTCACACAACAATAAAAAAATTTGTGGAGACGTGATGCTTTTTTGTCAATATTTTTGTCCGTGAGAAAATGTTCCAATGAACCAGAAAATTATAACAAAACCTGATTAATCCAATTAGCTAAAATATATACATGTAAGACACAAAAAAATATTCTAGAACATTAAAAATGACAAAGAAATTTGCCATCATTATCTTTAATTTTGCATCTGGTAGCAGCTTGTTGATTTATCTTTTTATTTGAAATTTTCCAAATCGGTCCTGTTGGAACTAGAAGGACAAGCTTTGATATTTGTTTATTTATTTGTTATTTATTTAATATTTAAAACCATAGAGTATGGACTAAGCTTTGTAGTGGCATGGAATTGGCAGGTCCCTTGATGAAAGTCGTTGAAGTTCATGAGGCCTACCTTTCTTCAATTTAGCGCCAATGTTTTATTCCCTATGATAAAAATGATTTATTTTGCTCCTTTTTCACTCCTAATTAAAAATAGTAAATGCATGATTATTTAAGAAAGATCTACTAAACCAAAAATTGCTAAGTAAATAAATATTAAATCGAAAGACAAAAATCAAAACTAGAGAAATTTATCCCGAGTTGCCATCAATATCAAGAATCTATACTATTATATAAAGCATCTAAGAATTGGAGAGTCCATTTTTTGTGATGGTATTTTTTATTATACCCATTTTATCCCTCAATTAGACGGATAATATTTATTTTTGGTTGATCGAACGTATGTGATCGCGTCCATTGATCCCCTCTTTCTCTCCATGTTTTCCTTTATATTTTATTATTTCAATAATATTGTTTTTTTATTTAGTAACCTTATGCATATTTGGTAAAAAATTAATGGTGATAATATATGTTAGAATAATTTAATTTCATTGCCATTAAAATGATGAATCATTAAATCATATTGTGCAAAAATATCATCCAAGATTAAATATAGTCTTTATTATAGGTTTTCTTTATAATTTGGTGAATTTATAATTTAATATTAGATAAATATGAATTTTTTTATCTTATAATATTTTAATGTTTAAATAAAAGAGTCTGCTGCAACGCGCGAGTATATAGCTAGTGATTAAAAATATACTATTGTTTATATGAAATTGAACATCGTAAGTAGAAGACAAGCAAGGAAAAAAAATTAAAACAACTAATATCACTCATCAAGAATAAGTATCTTCAAATTAATGCCATACCTCCATGGAGAGTCTTTGATGATAACATGGTCTTGCAGCGGATTTATATTTGTTCTTAATTTCCTTCATTAGTTTGAAACAATGGTCGTCAAGTGTCAACTTCATGAATAATGACAATGTGTGATAGTTCAAGTAGACTATAACACGAAAAGTAAATTCTTCAGCGGCGGTAAACTTTTGGGTATAGATAACTATGAACAGAGACATAGTCAAGGATTTTTATATAGGGAGGCTGACATGCAGGTATACGTTATTAAAGTATTAAAATTGTTAAATTAGAGGGGACTAATATACTGTACGAAATAAAATTACATGATAAAAAATTAAACCCGATGTGTAACTTCCGTGGGATTGGGAGGGGAGACCCCGACCCCCCCCCCCCTAAATCTGCCCCTGACTGTGAACTGTGGCCGGTGGTACTAGCAACTGATCGACCCATTTTCTTCAAGTTGAACTTTTTGCACGATACATTACACATATTGTGTTGCTAAAAATCTCAAAGGTAATAACCAGAGACTTTTTTTAGCTCTTTCATGTTTTGACAACTCTACATTATCCAGTAGTTTGTTGGCATCACATCATTATACCTAACATATTGCATACCTTGTTACCTACCGACTTTTAAATTAAAACTTATTTTTTTGATGAAATTTAAGTTAGAGCTTGAAAAAAAAATAAAGAAGCATAATGTGGGGGTAGATTCTGTCTATAGTAGTGTATTCAAAAGGGGTGGGCGGAGAGGATCAAATTGGTTCAAACTTGGATGGTCCAATGGGTTGGACGGTTTACGGGTTAGATGGTCTAACATATTGGCCGGATTGGTTTGGACATATTTATTTTTGAAGCACTTATTGCAATACTTCGTAGGATCATAAGTTGGTCGGTCGAACGGATCAGATCAGGTTAAGGGGTCAAGTCAATGCAACTGGTCCGGTGATTTTTTTTTCAATTTTGTAAAACTCCAAAATAACACAAATGATTCAAAATAAATTTCAAAAAAAATGATGTCGGAATAGTCCAAAACATTTAACCATTTATAATCTTTAATGATTTTGATTTTTTTTTCATTTTTTTATAATTTCAAAAATATAAAAATTCAAATAAATGTTTAACCATCACGGCAATGCACATTACTATCTTTATTGTCTTTCTCGATCAATTCTAGAATTTATAGTGAATGTCTAGATTTCTCCAATGGCTCCTTGAGCACTTTGTGAAGATTTAAACTTAAATTAAGCTTTGCATGCTTCTTCTGATTCTCCTATTTGGTCTTAGGATTGATTAAAAAGAAAAGAGGATTATGATTTGCTTTTTAGTTAAGTAGAAATGAAATTATACATGAAGAAAATTTAAAAAAGATCATGCCATTTATTCAGGAAATCAATTTTTGGCAGCTTGAGGCCAGGTACATATTCGAAGCCAGAAATCCTAAAAGAATACCATCATTCACTATAATGTACATTACAAGCAATGAATTCATAGAAAACACTACTTAAAATAATTTTCAGTGTTTTTGTCATTTAGATGAAGTGCTCGATAATTTGACCTGGAGAAACTAATACATTATACGTGCATAAACACTTACTAAAGAAGTAGTTGTTTGTCTGTAAAAAGCTTAGCTAATAGTTCATACCTGGGTTTGACCGGAGTACTGAAACCGATGTTGCGGCAGAAAGGCCAGGAAGCGAGACTTACCTGGGTCGGTAAAGGTAACGGGTCAAGTGGGTAAAGGCAATAGACCGGGGCTGGATTTTGATGGGTTCCGGGTGGCTTTTGATGGGGTTGTGTAGGCTGGTTAGGCTGGATCGGGTTTTGGGGGAGACAAGTTATGGTTGGGTATTTTTGGGATTAATTGGCCACAATCCGTCTTAGGCATGGATTCGTTGGTGCACGAGTTGAGACTGGCTTGACCTCGCGGCAGATCACATCCACGAGTTCAACATGTCGGGCTGAATTCGGATGGATTTTTTTCAATACAATAGTCTATAGGTTTGATGAGGGGATAGAGGTGTCATATTCTCATATATTCATATATAATACTTCCAGCATTAATATGAACATGTTCCACTTGATCTAATATAATTCAAGAAAATACATTGAGCACCAGAAATCCATATAAAATGTATATAATACAACTTCACATTTAGTAGATGAAATTTAATAACTTATAACAATATTCAACTCATTAAAAGACTGTATATCTCTACAACTTCTCATTATCTTACAGTACAAAAGTTGAGATCCCACACCAACTTTTCACAGAACACTGTGTGTCCCTACTTCTATAGGTGTTGTCTTGTAAAATTGACGACCCGTAGTTGTTTCAGTTTATTCAAGTCAATTTGTTCGAGTCTGATTTAGTGTCGATTGAAC
This sequence comes from Schoenoplectus triqueter, assembly GCA_964058805.1. Lineage (NCBI taxonomy): Eukaryota > Viridiplantae > Streptophyta > Magnoliopsida > Poales > Cyperaceae > Schoenoplectus > Schoenoplectus triqueter. The sequence goes on along the minus strand of CAXKVV010000286.1, from coordinate 27,427 downwards.
CGAGTGGTACTGAAATGGGAAGAGGGTTTCCTCAAGAGCAGGGCAGATGCATGATTTTGATTAAGGGGGGTCAGTATTCGGATTTGATAACTTATCATTAATAAATCAGTTATTAAATAAAAATATTAAAATAATATCTTTTATATATTAAAAATAATAAATAATAAAAGTCAAAACAATAAATAATCATAACGATAAAGAAAATTTCCTCCATACGACTTCATATTTAAATTTTTTTGTATAATTCTTTCATTATTTATGATATTAAATATTTTTTCTCATTGAAAAATAATCAGACAATTTAAAGAGATCAGAAATTTGATTCAGAGATATCAAATTAACAAAAAACTTTAACCTAAAAGCACTATTTTTTTTAAATCTAAGAGAGATCAATTGACCTCCCGTGATATAGACTACATCTGCCTTGCTCAGGAGAGCGCCATTATACCAACTCTTGTTAATATATGCTTTGATAGAGTTAATAGCGTTTTTGTTCAGCAACATAGTGAGATACAATTGATTATGATCCTACGTGTAAAAACAAAAATGTCATTACAATAGCAGTCAAAAACTATACACCCCTTTTGTTCCAGATGAATATTTGTAAACTCTTTAAATAACAGAGGTCTTCAAATTTGCTCGGTGCTAGCCTGTTGGGTCAGTACTCAGTAGGCGGCTATCTAAAAAATTTTGAGCTAGAAAAAAAGGAAAAAAATATAATACGATTTTCCTGAAATATTGTTCTGCCGGACTAATGTGTTTATGGTGCAAGTATTATCACAAATAACTCTTCATATAAAAAGAGAAAAAGAAAAAGAAATTTGATTTTTTTTTCTCGGTAAAAGATAAAATCAAGTGACTCAAAAAAAAAATTCAAGATCGGCGATTTTTTTAATAAAATTTTAGCCCTTAATGCCGTTAAAATTTTATTGGAATGATGATTAACCGACCTTAATTTTAGACATACAAAATTTGACATAATTTATCTTCCTTTGTTTGTTTTTGAAGAAATGCCTGTAGGATAATTATACTCAGACCAAAGAAAAAATGTCGAATGTTTTAACGTACAATTTTAATGGGAACTAATACTTACTACGCTGAATTTCAAAAGTATTACACAAATTTATTGTGGATATAAAACATTATTTTTCAGTCATATACTCAATCTCCACTCTCCAGTTAAATAAATTGGTAATCCTGAGACCATTCATATTAAAATAGTCAAACTACGTACATGTTGCCGTCCTAATTGTCATTAATACATACCAAATTATATTTTCTTAATTAATTAGCCCAAGGAACCAAACTGTGGTGGGCTTTTTTATAATTCTCCCGGCGTTTCTATGTTGTATAAACGGTATTGGTGTATGTATACAGACCAAATGAACTGGGCTGAAAAGGTACATTCGCATCCTTATTGGCTGAAAAGGTGTATTCGCGCCTATTCAAACATGTGATATTTCTATATATATGGATTGATGCTCTGTATCTATGTATGAGAAACAACATAACAGAACAAAAACACTTAAAGAGAAAGAGAGAATATCATCCAAGAGAGAGATTGTCACACCCCAGAATAATTAAAAACGGGTTAAGGGTGCTTAATCCCGCCACGTACGCACGACGAGACGTGCGTACGAAAGGCTAAGTGAATAAAAATAAAGTAAATCCCAGAATAAATAAAATAATAATAATAATACAAAACAATAACAGTCCAGAATATACAGATAAATACAACGCCTAACACTGGCGGGGCTAACTCCATCGGAATGGGTAGCAAAATCTCTCAAATAAAGCCCAAAGAAAAAAACCAAAAACCCGATGCCCGATAAGTCCTATAATCTACCCGCCTCACTGTGCTGATGCGGCGAAGCACCTCTGATATCACGCAGGACTGCACCTAGCACTCGCTCCAATAAGATCCCGAACCTGAAATACCTGGACCCCACAACCACCGTGAAAACGTGAGTAATTTTTAAATTACTCAGTATGGATTTAGATCCAGCCTTAAGATTTGATATTCTTTCCTAGACTGGACCCAAATACCGATATCGAATTTTAATGCAATGAAATATTTTAATATATATTAATATATTACTATTTTATACATATTGAGAACACACCTACATGAGTGACATGAAATGACAAATAACCCCGAAATAGAAAATCTGTGGAAATAGTAATATAATATAAAATATAAGGTACGAGAAACAAATACCTGAAATAAATATCCCAATTTGCAAATCACCAGATCTATCCCAAGCAGGCGCCACCAGCGTCCCAACTTACGAACTTGGGCCTTGCCTAAGCGGGCGCCACCAGCGACCCAACTTACGAACTTAGGACTTTATGTTTATGCGGCGCCAATGCCGCATAAACGATAATTCGGGCTCCCGAGGCGATAACGCCCTAGGAGAGTGAGCGTGCATGCGCACGTACTCTGGTCTGCTAAATCTGATAATTCACCTTACAAAATAAAAACAAATGGATAAATATGTCTTCAGTTGCCATATCGCTAAAGGAGTTAACTACTCATGAATTAACAAATCGAAATCAAATGGGAGCCTATATTGTACCAACCAAGGGTCAGAGGACCGCATCCCGTAAAAGTATCAAAACGAAATATAAACAAATTGGAGCCTACACTGTACCCACTAAGGTCAGCGGACCGCATCCCAACTTTCTCTGTACCAACCAGGGGCCAAAGGAGAAAGCCCTTCGAACAATATTAGGATCCTAAATACGCCGGATAAATATAATAATATAATAACACGAAGTAGATTCCAGTCTCGAATATGGCCGCCCACACTAAACACTGAAGTACACGGTATCCTAAATCGCTCAAATTTGGATTAAAAATTTAATCATATTAAGAATAATAAAAAATATAATATTGATCAAAGAAAAACACTCTGACACAGCCGAACCCGCCAAATGACGGAATCGGTGGATAATCCGACAGGCACAGATGCGTAGTACATATACAGACCGGTGGGTCCCACGGGCCTATGGGTCACCGTACGTAACCACAACGGTCTGGTTATGCAAGGCAACTCAGACTGGGAATTATCCGGTCCGCCTCTCAGCACTCCCATGCATTTAATGCATGATTAATTACCTAACTTAATTAATAATTAGTAATAGTAATAATATTTTCCTAATAAATATAATCTACAACTTGAATTATTTAATTCTATCTAATCCTATCTCAGGACTATTTTCTGAATCCTACTCTTATCCTGTCTACGTGCAATATGACATGATATGACATGCGAATGCGGTTATGTCTCGAATATGCTAGTCAATTTACCGGATGCAAATGACATGTCAGATTCAGTCTCTAGTTATTTTTGGATAAAAAGATCGCAATTCAGATTTTAAAAACAGTTTTATTTTTTGTTTGGATTCTTAATTCTAAAGAGTGAAAATCAAATCCCAGGAAACCGTACCTGAGAGTGTTGGCGAGGATCACGGAGTCGCTCTACTCCGGAGGCAGAACACCGGCCTCGGGGTCTGTGTCCGCGTACGTCTGATCGGGAGTGACCTCGTACTCCGCGAGTGGATCCGAGTCGACAGTATTTCCTATTTTAATTAGACGCTTATTAGTTTTACTTGATTTACTTAACAATTAATAATTAAAATAGATTGATAATTAATTAAACGGTCGTTCGGGTTTTATCGTCTTTTCTTGAAAAATTTCGGCAGCATTCTTGCTGCATCTATGCGGCGTCGGAAATTTTAGTTTCTCGCATATCGATCTGTTTAGTTGTGTTTATCGTTCTTGATCGCATTTATACGTTCATTCTTTATTTAAATTTCGAGTTTATGGAGTTAATTATCAAATTATTTAATCTAAAATAGAGAAATTGATTAATATATGATATATAATATATCTAATATTATATTTTAATATTCTTTTATTTATCTTTTTAAATAGAGAATATTGATTAACATATCTTTATATATTTATTAATATTATTATATTATAAAATAGAGAAATTGATTAATATAGAATATATATATATAATATTTCATTTATTTTAAAAAATAGAGAAATTGATTAATATATACTAATTACATTCTAAGTATGGTTATTACTATGCTTTTAATTTATGTAGTTTCTTTATTATATATAATTATTATTATTAGGTTTTTTATAAGTTAGGGAAAATAATTTTAAAAATAAAAGTAAAATAAGAAGAAATAAAATAAAATAAAATAAAATAAAATAAATAAAATAAACAGAAAATAAATAAAATAAAATAAAATAAATAAAATAAACGGAAAATAAATAAAACAAAAGTAAAGAAAAATTGTTATATTATTTATGTGTTGGTGTTTTAATGAACGAGATCATACGCTGACTACCAAGCCAATTGTGTCTGTGCACTGGCAACCCGAAATGGGGGCAGTCAGGGAATATAATCATTTCCCGAATTTAAATTGATGTGATTAGTCCATGGATACCGCCAAACCTTTCGGGGCGGCCTCCAATTAATTAAACACATTTTAATAAATCTTCTTTTTTTTTATGAGACTTTTAAATATTGGGCCATTTTAATCTAACACTTATTTCTAATTAGGTTTTAATTAATTTTAATCCATTACTCGGCCCAATATAACCTCTATTTCTTTTTATTTAGCAACCCAATTTTTTTTTCTAGTTAATTTTCTTAAAGCCCAAGTTCAGACAACCCAGCCAACACGCAAGCAAGAAAGACCACAGCACAAGGCACAATTCAGAATAAGGAAAAAAATAGTACACGGATCAGCCAAGATGGCAACACAACAAGCCACAGAGCCAACCAAAGGCAACAGTTCAACAAGGCTACAAGGCCAGGGTCAGTGCAGCAATAAGGACAGTACACCAGCACAGAGAAAAAGAAATAGATTCAAGGTAGCACCAGTGCAGTATCATTCACCACAATTACAAGAGTAACAACAAAAGATCTTAGATTTTACCAGCAACAACTAAAGTAGGCAATAGATCAAGGGTATATCAGTTCAGAGTGTCAGGAACTTAGTCAAAGCAACAATGCAACAAAAGGGAACCAGGAGAGAACCAATAATCAAGGCAACAATCAGTTAACCAGTATTCAACAGATAAAAAAATCAGAACCAATTAGCACAAACAACCAGACCAATGCAAATCAAGCAAATAATGCATAATCACTCAGGCCATACCAGCATCAGTACCAGAACAGAACACATCACATGACAACCCAACAGAGCGGATAAAAAGGGCACATGGCAAAATGCCTCACTTCATTGGTACGAAATGGTACCAGTGTACCAAGGTCATTCTCACCCCAACGAGCAACACCCAATCATACAGCCCAAAATGAATTAACCCACCAAAAGAAATCAACCCACAATAAGAACAGATATTTTTAGGGTTCAGAGACAACTCAGCAAACCAGCAGGTCTGACAAGGCAGAATCCATCAATCTCATTACCAACAAACAACACAAGGACTAACCCGACCCTGAAACAGTACCAGTATCAGTCCACAGAGGAGGGGGCGGTTCTACCAGTAGGGCAGATACCAAAATAAGCAAGGAAAGTCACAGAGAGCATTAAGGGACAGGAAAGACTGCATTCAGCATAGCAACAACCCAGATCCTAGAAAATAGTAAATAACCTGGCTCAAACCAACAGACAAAAGACAGCACCTGCGTCACTGGTACCGACTAGTACCAGTGTACCAGGGCCAGTGTCATAAGCCCATAAAGCCATTCATAAGAAAGCAACATCTATTATCAAGGAAATAATAAGCAATAAAGAGTGGTTGGGGTGTTTACCAGTGAGCGAGGAACAACCACAATCAGCAAGAAAGCAAACCGAGCGTCGGCTTATTCCTTTCCCCCTTCCCTTCGAATTTCTAACCAAAACCCTAAAATTGTTCTTATCAGTTTTCCTTTTTGGGACAGTTCTCAGCACATGAGATAGAAATGAGCAAGAGGGGAGAAATGAGCAAGGCGCGAGAACTTATAGAGAGGGGGTCAAGGGAGTGTGCTCGGGCAAATGAGCGAGAGTGGGAGCAGGTGCATGACACGAACTGAGAGGGGCAATGGTCAACTGAGGTGACAGCGCTCGGCTGATGGAACAATAGGAGGACGGTGAGGAGGGGTTAGGTCGGGATTTAGACGGGAAACAGGTAGCCCTCATCAGAGCGGAAATGGTGAGAAGAAAGAGCGCCGCGGAGAGCACAAGAGAGAGGAGCGGGTCAGAAGAAAAGACGGGGCTGTCGCCCATTTAATTCGGGTCCAGAGAGAGAGAGAGAGAAGGGATAATGGGAAATAAATGAGAGAGAGAGAGAGAGAATATTTGGGATTGTCTGTGACAGACATTTGGGGCAAAACGTGTGGCAATATAGTGTTGCAAATCAATTTCCAAATAAAATCTCATATTCATTTTTATTATTGTGAATTATTATTTCCTTATTAAATCCAAACTGGGTTAAATCCCGAGAGTATTTGAAAATTTTCTGATTATATTAAATTAAATGAATTAACATTTTTGATTTAATTTATTTTAGGTGTTTATTTATTCTATATCGGTTGATTTTCAGTCATCAGTTATTCGCGCATTGTATTATTTCTGCCCCTTTTTGGTTTGATTATTCATTTGATCATTAGATACGCTTTATCCTTTATTTATTTATTAACAGATTTAATTAAATTAATTATCAAATTATTGGTTTTAAATTCAAATTTTATTTTTCTTTACTGTTAACTTTAGCTATTGTTCCTTTATCGTTGTATAATTACATTTATATTTCTTTAATTGTTATTTTAAGTTATTTACTAATTTATGTTAAAATTAATTTATTTGTTATATTAATTATCATTATTTCTTAAGTAAATTTCACGGTTTGACAGAGATGGTCCAGTTTCTCCATGACAGGATGAGAACAAGTAGTCTCGACGTGAAAATCGAAGAGGTCGCGACATCTAGGTTGTGAAACAAAGAGATAGGCTCGGTCCCGGCTGTGGTCTATCTTCAACAAAGTGATTCTCTAAGGCTTACGGTGTAGGACATACAACACAAGGACTTAGGTACGGCAGACGTGATTGGAGACGCATGATCAAAAAGGGAAACGCTTCCGCTGGTAATTCTGAATTGCCTTATATCCGTTATTTCTAATAGTGGTATCAGAGCCATGAGTCCTCCTTTCCATTTGAAATTGATACCTAAACTTTGCTTATGATTTTTATTATTTTCATTTGATTTGTGGTCTCAATTTCATGATTTTTTTGAGAGAATTCATGAAAATTCTAATCGGTGTTCAGAATAGACAGATTTCTAGACTATCTGGTATTGTGACACGATTTTGATATATTTATGTTATTCAAATGATTTAGAGTTCTTCATAACTATTGTATAACTCTCAATAATCTTTTCATAAAGTCAATGAAATTATTTATTGGATAAGTAGAGTTAAAGTTATGATAGTCACAATTAGAATGTGTCATTCTGTCAGAGTTCTGAAATCAGTGACTTTCCTGTAGTGCGGACCAATTTTCTCTCATTTGGTAATTTAAAATTATGTGAAATTTTAATAAATTATATTTCACTTTGAGATCTATCCAGAAAGTCTAAGAACATAAAATTTGTATTTACGACTAAAAATTTATGAGCGTCGTAAGAAATATGATTTTGATAGATTGTCAGAACAGGGTGATTGATTTTCTAATTTTATATAATATTTTTATCTTTCTGATTCTTTATAAATTTTATGATTCTCATGGTTAGAAAGATCTATAAGAGAGCTTTTCAAAGAGGGCTTAACCATATTATTTGGTTAAAAGATGAGGGAGATATGATTTTTCTAATTCAGATTGTCGGCTGATGGGCTGTCTGCTGTTAGTTCTGAAATTTTAACAAGAACTGTGATAATCCCTTATTTCATGAAATCTTGAGACAAATAGTAAGCCAATATTGTGTAATACTTATCTAATTAATAAATTAAGAATTTTTTACTGGTATCTTATCAAATAGTAAGCCAATATTATGATTAATGTTTTTGAATTCTTATTTTTTGTTGTATACTAGGCATTTGTTGTCTGGCTCTAAAGTCATAACTGCCAAATTCATTTGCAAATATAATGAACCAGTTTTTTAGGGTTGTGTATTGTGAATTCCTTCATTTCTTTGCAAAGAGCATCCAATGTATTATTTTGACTAAATGGTACATAAGTTTGATACCCATATTTAATGCATGATCCCTTGGAAGCCATTCTTTGTTACTGGTAGTTGACCACTTAGCTTCCATTACTGTTCTATTGCAAATAATGTCCAACATTGTTCAAGTTTGCAACTAACTTTATATTAATGTGATGAGACATAAAATCCAATCAATCAATTTCCTAATTTTGTTGGATATGGCCACTTAACATTGTATTTTACTGGATAGAAATTTGATACATTGTTAATTGTCAATAGTAAACTATGGTTTCAATTTCAATCTTTTCTTTTTAACAAGTGTCTATTTGCTAACTTATTTTTTATTCAAATGCAGCCGCAACTTCAAGAGATTTCAGAATCGCAACAAGACCAAGAAGTTCCCATGTCAGTTGAAGAACAACTGACTGAGGTATTTGGCTCACGTTCTGGATACTTACGAGGCCTCGGGAGTGGGCCTAAGCCACTATCTCGCAAGAATTCAGAAAATAGGGCTTCCCAAGTGGCATATGAGCAACAAATTCAAGATCTACGAGCCGAGTTACAACAGACTAAGGAAGAAGCTGAAGCAAGAGAGGCACGTCTGCGCAAAGAGAGTGAAGAACGGGAAGAACTCATACGTAAAGAGAGTGAAGAACGAGAAACACACATGCTTAAAGAGAGTGAAGAAAGGGAAACACGTCATAGAATTGAGCAGCAAAATATGAAAGAGAACATTATGAAAGAGTTTGAAGAAAATCTTCAAGCGGCTATGCAATTCGTTGGGGTATGTATCACCTAACTATAACATATTTATTTCATTTAGCTACGTGATTTGTTGGATATGTATCACACTAGTCTGTTATGATGTCTAGACTAACTGAACTGATAAAAATTCCTTTAGTATTAGTATTGTGTTGGGTTGCTCTTGGTTATAAGTTCCTTTAGTATTGAGTTGGGTTGCAGACAATAAACAATCTACATCTGTTTTCATATTGACAGCCACAGTCTCTCTCATCGAATTATAATTCCTTGCATATTCTTGTCATGTCATGAGCCTGGTATTAGAGATTCACTCTAATATTTGTCTCATTTATTTTATCATGAAGCTTACTGACCTCTTTTTTTCTGTACAGGGTCGACGTGCTTAGTGGATGCAATTGAGAGCTTGATGTTGGTTATTAATTAGGTTTAGAGTATTTGTCTAGACTATTTTATTATTTCTATTATCTTTGTGTGTTTAGTTATGGATTATGGTAGCTTATTTTTTCATGTTAATTAGCTCTGGATTATGGTAGCTTGTTGTTTGATGTTAATTAGCTCTGGATTATGGTAGCTTGTTGTTTGATGTTAATTAGTTCTGTATTATGGTAGCTTGTTGTTTGATGTTAATTAGTTTTGGATTATGGTAGTTTGATGTTTGATGTTAATTAGTTCTGAATTATGATAGCTTGTTGTTGTTATTAGAAAATATTATATTATTCTTAGTATATGTTTGTTTAGCTATTGATTATGATGATGTCTATATTGCCATCAATTTTAGCTTATTTGATTTTAGTTATGTTATATTATTTATATTATTTATAACTAATGTTACAGTGAAAAATAATTCCAATTCTATTTTTTTTTCATATTTTTATAAATATAGTTGAAATGCATATTTCAAAAAATAATATAAAAGGTCAAGAAATAATATTAGAAGCATTAAATAGTGGAATTTAGCCACCAATATAATATATATTATATCGAATATGATAAGATTAATGGCAAGAGAAATCGTCACTGTAAACTATAAAAATATGACAACAAAAAAATTATCTCTATTGTTGAGAAATAAGATGACAATGAGTATTGTCATGAAAAAACATGATAGATGGTGACAAATTATCGCCCCTGATGAAAACCAAGGTGACGACAAATAATTGCAACAATTTGATTAAAAAATGACGATTTTTCTAGCCACAATTATTTTGATAATTAGTGGCAATAATTATTGTCATAAAAAATAAATCACCACTATAGCTTATATTTACAGTGACACTAAATATTGCCATCTTTTTGTGACCTTACAATGACGATAAAATATCGTCATTGAAACTTGTGGCGACTGAAACTGTCACGTTATATTTTTAGCGACGGAATTTTTGGGGACGGCCTTGTGGCGATTGAAAATCACCACTGAAAGTCAAAGGTGACGATATTTTTGTGTATAGTGATGACTTTTATCGCCGCAAAATATCTATTTTCCTGTAGTGTAGAGATGGCGCCAGGACTTGCATCAAATCTCAGTATGCCACCTATCAGGTTTGAATGATTAACTCTGATTTTGTGAATCTTGATATTGGATTTGTGAATGTTAGAGGATACGAAGTACATCCCTAACCCTATGGAACTTGAGAAATAAGAGGGATGGCATACAAGTCATAGTGAGATAGAGAGTGTGACACATTAACTAATTTAAATAGTTTCTGAAGATAAACGAGGGATTAAACTTGCAAAGGGAGGTACTCATCTTGTGGTCACTGCACATGTTTTTCTTTTTTTGAAAATAAATGATAAATGATAATTTTGCCACCTGTTTCATTTCTGAAACAAAGTTTGTACATCCTATAAACTGCACATGTTATTTGAAATTATATCTGATCAGTTTAGCTTTTTTTTTGTAGCTTTTAGTTTAATTCTTTATAGCTTTATTATTTTTTTAGTTAGATAACTTTCATTGATTCTCCAGTTGAAGTGACTAGGTTTTAAGTTTGGAGTGGCGCAATGGATGAGTTTTGCACTTTTTGAAGATAGCTTAATGTATAAATTGTTATCAATACTGATTTCTTTTATTTCCACTGAACACTATGATAAGAAAATAGGAGGGCACTCCAAAACAAGATTAATATACCAAATGACAATATATGTAGTCTCATAAACTTTTTTGACAAAAAATAATATATTGATTTGTAATATCTAGCTATTGGTAAAGCATTGTGTAACTAAATTTTCAATTTTATTTTATAGCGTTCACAAGAAAATATTGGAGTGTGGTATATGTCCATTCATTCTTTCAATTGCTTCAATCTCGCCTCTCTTTCTGGCCTTATCGCTTTGCCTCGCTTCACAGCTGCAGTACCCTCGGCCATTCTCTTTTTGATTTTCTCTCTGGTAAAGGTCCTTTCCTTCTCTCTTTGGACTGATCAATCGCTTGATCTTGCCTCTTCTATTTTTTTGTTTCAAACCTTCTTTGTTGACCATTAGAGCTCTTGATTAGTGATAACTGGTCATATTGTATCACTGATCTAATCATTTGTACAGACAATAAAAGACTGCTTGATTAACAATTAAACTTCTGTGCACCCGTAAACTGGTAAGATTATGAACATTAATCTTTGGTTTATTGGTGTTTATGCTTGCGTTCCAGGGTTATTTTCAAGCTGTTCCTATAAGCTATAAGTGATCTGCTATACAATTAGTTTAATTGGTGGAACTTTGGTTTGTTACTTTGTTGTCTTTTGTTCTACTTGAATCAAAACAATAATTTCAACGGATCGGAGCTTTCTCTTCTTTTTTTTTTAACCAGATCTTGACTAATATAACTTTCTATATATTTAGATGAACTAATTGCACATGTGGTGGAAGGAGATGCAGAGGATATCAACTGCGTCGTCAATGTTGCTTGCAAGTCATTCGATACAAGATCAAGGCCTAAAATAATTGCTTATGTATATCTCATCCTTTGAATTTAACCTTGGCTTATTTATTATTTCTTTGATTTGGCAGGACAACAAGTATGATTTCAATTTATTTCCTCCACATCAAACTACTAAGCCTTGCTCCGCCTCCCTATCTTACTGGTATAAATGTTCTTGTTATTTCCTAATCTTTTGTATTCAATTAAGTTTACTTGTCATTTTTAATAATTTTGATAGTTTCCAAAATTTTCTGTGTTCTATTTTTGTTTTTGGCCTGCAGAGGGGAACTATAGTAAATCTATGAGAGCATTGTTATTAATTCTTGTGCGACCCTTTTTCGCGCGCCGCCGCACCGCCGCCGGACGATGGGTTCTGCGGAAGAAGGACACGGAGATCCCTCCCGAGCGTGCATCTGCTAGGTGTCGGCCGATTCTGCCGTTTAGAGATATTTGGATGCACATTCAGGGGGTTTTTAGTGATTGTGAGTTCTTGTAGATTCCGGTGGGCGCAAGCCCCCACCGTTAATTACCCTGGGCTACGAACCTCGAGGCACCTCTGGATCTTTGAAAGAGAGAAGCAAATAGTATAGTTAAAAGATGGTCAAGTGGTCGTCTAAGTTTATAAAAAGGGATCTACGGAAGATGAACCTACAAACAGATCGGTTCAATCTATGGAAGACAAACCTACAAACAGATCGGTTTTGTCCTATGGGGGACGAACCTACAAACAGATCGGTTCAGTCCATGCCACCTCGAGATATAACCTTACCAACAGACCAGGTTAATCTCTTCATATGGGGGGCTTGAGGTGAGTCTACATACAGACCGACTCGACCTCCGTTGATCTAGAAGATAAACCTACAAACAGACCGGTTCAATCTTAACTAGTCAACAACCAATCACACAAAATACAACTCGAAGCACTGAGCCGGTTGATCTTGAGGTTGGTAAATCAGGAGAAGGGTGGATATGGCCCACGTGTTTCTTCTCACCGATCTTCTAGATCATGAATTCGAAGCACTAAGCCGATTCATAAACCTAGGAAACACAATTGCACACAATATTAAACCTGAAGCGCTGGGCCAGTTCAACATTGAGGCATGTGTAAGTGAAGGAACCTACCTACAGAACGGTTCACATTCACTGTTTTGTGGATGAATCTACCTACAGACCGATTCAATCTCACAGTCTCGGGAAATGAGCCAGGAGACAAACTCATCGACGGACGAGTTCAGTCTTGCCAGCTCAAATGGTCATGAATTACTTGTTCATGACACCGAGTCATTAAGATGTCACTTCGCTCGGACATCTTAATGTTCTTCTTCTTCAAAGTCGACATATCTCTCCATGCTGATGTCGTAGCCTTGGTCATTCTTCAGCGAGCGTCAAGATGCTCTTGTCTCGACTAATCATTCTACGTGTTGCATTACTTGTGCAAAACTGTTATGTTGCCCTACACCCCTTGTGTGAGCGTATTCAATCATGAGTTACTTGCTCATGGTAGCGAGTCATTAAGATGTCACCTATCTAGGACATCATAATGTTCTTCCTCTTCAGAGTCGATGTATATCTTCATGTTAGTATCGTAGCTCTGATTATTCTTCGTTAAGCGTCAAGATGTTCCTGTCTCGACATATCTCTTCATATTGCTATCGAAGCTTTAATCATTCTACGCCAAGATGTTCTTGTCTCAACGTATCCTATTATTCTTCATCAAGTGTCGAGATGTTCTTGTCTCGACGTATCTTCTCATGTTGCTATCAAGGCCTTAATATTCTCACGTCAAGATATTCTTGTCTCAACGCACCTTCTCTTATTGTCATTGCAACCTTATTTGTCCTCTGTCAAGATGTTCTCGTCTTGACTAACCATTCTAAATGTTATATCATGTGTGCAAATATTCATATGTGGCTCTACACTCCTTATGTGAGCATATTTATTCATTTCTTAAAATGCACAAAGTCTATTATATAATATCTTCCATTATTATTTTTATTATAAAGATGCATTTATTTATTATTATTATTATTATTATTATTATTACAATTATTATATTACTATTATTATTTTTATTATTATTATTTTTATTTCTTAAACTCTATTTATCTATGTAGAAAATTATTTACAAAAATAATAGGAAAAGGGGTAGCTATTAATTTAGAATTTCATTTATATTTTTGGGATTTTTATAATAGCTAAAGTAGTAAAATTTTATATATATATTTTTTTATTATTTCTAAACTCTATTTATTTTGTAGAAAATCACTTACAAAAATAATAGAAAATAAAATGGATATGATCTTTTTATTTGTATTTTTAAAATGTTTATAATAGCTAAAGTAATAGAATTTTATTATTATATTCTATTATATTGAAATACTATTCATTATGTAAGAATCATTTACAAAATTAAAAGATGGTTAGCTATACTATTTTACTATTATTATTATTATTTTTATTATATTTTTTTTATTTTTAATATCTATAATAGCTAAGAAAAGAAACCATTACTAATATTCTATCCTATTTATTATACTATTCATTATATCTATTTTTATTATTTCTATTTATTATTTATAGAAAAGCATAGGATTTTTATTATTAGTTGAAAATAGTCATAAGAGATGAAATTTATTATGTTTTTATTACAACTATTATTTTATTACATTTTATTCATCAAAAGTATTTTTATTGTATAGAAATAACAAAAGAAATACAATTCATATTCTAAAACTATATTATCATTCTTTATTATAAAGGAAAATGTATTTTACTATTTATTACCATGGTAGTATATTTTATATATTCTGTGCTATTTATTTTCATTATTCTTTTTTTTACAGGAAATATCAATATAATATCTATTATTATTTTTATTTTTTTATTTATTTATCAAAGAATATAGCTAATTTCACTTTTATTATAGCATATTACAATCATCATTATTATTTCATGGAAAATCACTTGAAAAATCACTAAAATATATCTAGTTATTATTTATGATTTTTATTTGTATTTTTAGAATTTTTATAGTATTTAAAATGACAAGTCAAAGCTAGGTCAACTATATCAATATATGTAATGTATTTTGCTTTTAAATTGTCTTATCATGATTATATTTCTAAAACTGAAATATTATTGAATAGAAAAATAGTATGAAAAATAAGAAAATTTTAGAAACAAATTTGAGTCAATTTGGAGTTCAGGAACATTTTTAAAACATTTATTTACTCTATGTTATTACTATTCTGTTATTATTTAATTAATGGGCTTAATCTGGGCCGCCAGATCTATGCCGAGATTGGTGCGCATCTTTTATATAACTTCTTCTTCATTTGGGCCGCCAGATTCACTTGAGATACGTGTTTAATGGATCTACGGCCCAGATCCTTTCTTGATTTAATAATCGGACTTCTTAACAGATCCCGTGTGTTGATTATCTTCAAGATCAGCGCATGCTTCAAGGTTCGTGCCAACGGTTCTTTCATCTTTTCCGATTTGTTCCTACGTCAGGATTCGTGCCGAATGGCGCTTCCGGCGGCCGGAGCATCTCTTCCATGATCAGGTCGGTGCTTCTGCATCGTCTTGCTTTGGAGAGTTCTTTTATGGTTCTTGATCGAGAATCCATACGGTGAGAGATGCCACATGATGGTACCGAGTAGTGTGTCAGTTAGAACCGGTACCGAGATGCTTCATTCGTTAAATTCGGCAAAATTGATCAAAGTTATTGACAATTACGAAGTCAATGAGCATCGTCTCGACATGAAGATGCTGTATGGGTTAGGCGGAAGGCTTCCCTTTCATTCTTGGCGGTGCTGAGGCAATTCATCACTCGGTAGCGTATGGTACCGGTCGGTACCAAGCTTAATTAGCTCAATTCGTGCCCTTTTCTCATCGAATCAACACCCCTCAGGCCTAAAGGCGCACCTAGGCGTAGCTAGGGCCAGTGGCTCACTGAGTTGAGTGTTAATTTGAACAAATTTGGATTTGAGAACTCGGCGATATACTGGTTCTAACAGAATCAGTGCATTATAATGAAATTACAACGCTAGGGTTAATTCTAATCAATCAAGAACAATTCAATCAAGAAAATTACAAAGATATGAACTTGTATACCTCAGTTTTATGTGATCATAAGCTAATGAATACTAAAAATGAAAATTTTCAATGAAAATCAGTATATCAATAACTAAATCGCAAATTCTTGACTTTATAACCGATTCAGGCCTAAAGGCTCACCAATCACTTTGTGATTGGGCCAGTGGCTCACTGAATGCGGCTGATTATTGCTAATTGATGCCTTTCAAAGAGGAACAGTGGAGAAACAAATGAAAGAAGCAAAATTTCCAAAGGAAGAGAGCAAGAGTGAAGAAATATATTCAATTGACTATTCAATAACTATGAATTGAATGTTTTAAAATCAATTTCAGAGAAGGAATACAAGGAAAACATCTATAAACCAATGAATATTACCAATTACCTTTTATTCTTCACAGAAACAAGAAATTGAATAATCTCTCTTCTAGCTATTCACTCTCTCTCTCTTGTCGACTAGAAAAGTGTATGTGGGTGTATGTTCTTGATCCTAATAGCTCTGCTAATCAATCTCTCCTCTACTGTTGCTGAATTTCAGTTTATATAGGCTAGAACCGGCTAATTAACCCAATTGCGATTGGTTGGCTGCTTTCCACTCGGATTGCCACCTTGGATACATCCTCACCCTTCATTTTAACTCAATCAACGGCCCAGATGGGTTTGTGTTTGTCGTGAAAACCGCCCAACTGCTTTCTGTTATGGTTTGACTGTGCCGCAACTCGTTTGACTCCAATTCAACAGCTACTTTGATTGATAAGCAAGCCCTCTTATCAATAATCCATATTTAAATGCCTCTACACCATGGTTAGCATTTTCTCTCTCTCAATTTCACTAAATTTCATTTATTTCAAAAGCCGGTTTCTGCCTCACTTCTTCTCTTGGCGCAATTCACTTCTTCCACTCAATCACTCACTCTTTCCATGCTAATTGGCGTCGCCTTGATCTGAATAAGCTCTCTGATCGTTCAATTTGGTGCTTGAAGCGCCTATCAAGCTTGCCTCTTTATTACTATCTCCGGCGACTCTTCACATTTGCACCTTCCTCTAACTCAATTGCTTCACAATCACCTCTCAATCGGCGTCGCCTTAGCTCAAGGAAGTTGTCTCTGTGTTCAATTTGGTGCTTGAAGCCTTCAATTACATCTCTTTAGAATCGCTCCATTACTGTCTCAACTCGAACTGTGGTAATCTCACTATTCAACCCTTCCTTCACTGTCATCCCTTTGTTCTTACCCTTCTGACTGATGCATTGATGTTTATCGATTGCTTTTAAGTCTCTAAAATGGTGAGGCGCCATGGGAAGAAGATGATGATCGCGCGCGAGGAGAAGAAGAAGAAAGAGGGAGAGCGGGGAGAGTGTTCGGCTGGGCTGGACGGCTCAGGCGCACGTGCACCAAAGCGCCAGAGGGGAGTAGATCAGCGACTGGGGGAGCATGCACCAGGTTCACCTTCCTTTTATCTCTTGTTTTAAATTGAATTGCGCTGTATTGGATAAACAGGATGAATGGACCTGGTTTACATCTTTAGCTTGTGATCCTAGCCTTATCCATCTGACTACTGGGTCCCACCTGTAAGGTTTAAGTGTTTAAGCCTGTGAGGTTAGCAACTGATTAATGCTAATATGCTGAGGTGGCTCTTCCTGATTGGTTGATTGCTTATTAAACAAACCCTTAGTGTTAATGATCTGTGTATGATGTGGCTTTGTGATATAGTGCCATGTGGCACCTTGTGTGTTGCCCTGTACCAACCATAAAGAGCCATCTGTCACTCTTTATACACGCTGTATGGTGACATGGCACCAGTGAGTGCATGCCATGTGGCATCCAGTGGGGCCCACTTGTCAGTCGCCTTATATTATAGTGGGATTCACAGTGGTGAGGTGGACCAATAAGGGAAGGTCACATGGCAATGGACTGTTGAGGTGGCCCTATAGCATGCTGCCATTTGTCTAGCTGCTGGATGAAGTGGCTGCTGATGTGGACCAATGGCTGACTGCCATGTGGCATAGGTGGGGCCCACTTGTCAGATCTGTAGGGGTGTGGGACCCACATGGCTGAGGTGGACCAATGGGGTGCTGACACGTGGCATGAGGTGACCCAATGAAATGCTGACACGTGTCACACCCTCTCTCTTCTCTGATTCGGTATAGGTGTGCTTAGGATCCCCAGTTTGCACCCAGATGAGTCTCTGTCCCCAGATTGCACCCAGATGAACCCTTGATTGAATCTCAGCCTTTGATTAATCCATTTATTCTGCCTTTATCTTCCCTGAATTTATTTTAATAGCTCCACTTATCCAAAAATCATGAAAATTTCACCAAAAATCCCTAAATTCATGATGATCATCCCTGTAATTTTTAATTCCATTTTTGCCCTTGCCTCTCTGAATTAAAAATTCTTTTATTCATAAAACCCTATTATTCCTTATGAATTAATCCCTGATCTCAATTGTAGCTCAATGTCTCTGCCAATTATCTCCCTCTTGCAGAAACCACCCTAACTAAATACCAATTAGACTTATATTGATATTCATTAGGGCTTGATTTGATCAAATGCTGACTATTTATCAGCAATTAATACAAATCTAGACTTGATCAGGTGGTTGCTCCCAGCTTTGGCACCTGATCAGTCTTGTGAAATTGACTTTCAATCCCTTAACATGAGGGTGACTTGGTCAAAGAACTGACTACTTATCAGTAATTGACACAAATCAAAGCATGGTTAGGTGGTTGCTCGCAGCTTTGGCACCAGGTCAGCCTTGAAAGCAAAATCACATTTGGAATTTCTTATAACTAGTTGCATCAAAATGCTAGCTTGGCATTGACATCATTTCATGTAGCATAGGGATTATACTGCTTCAGCTCCTTTCTAGGGTTAGCTCCAAAGGCAGATTTTTAGGGTTCAATTCTGACTCCTTCAATAGGTCACTGAGGTGTGGGGTCCACCTGTCAGTGAAAATGGTCACATGGTGACTCATCAGATAGGCTACGTTGTTAGATTCATCTGCAAGGGACTGCCAGGTGGGTCCCACTTGTCAGAGAAAATATAATCACATGGTGACACCCAAGAGGTCTCCTCTCTCCCTCGATCTTCTTGGGTGTCACTCATGCTGAGTGGATAGAGAATAGCGGGGTATTTATACTCTTCACTTCATGCCCAGCATTCCATTGTGGGACTAATGGATTTGTTCCGGGGTTAGGCAGCGACCTCTCCTGATCAGTGGGCCATCTTTCCACCTCTCTCTCTCTTCTCCCCTTTTCTTATGATTTATCATTAATCATCAATTTATCTTATTTATTCATTTATTCATCCTTGAAATCTCTCAAGGGTAAACAATTCTAGAATTACGTAATTCGCTTTTTCAGTTGGCATAGATTATGTAACAATTTCATATGATTTGTAAGAATGAGTTAAGAGTTGATTTTGCCAGTATTTCTAATCTGCTACAATTGTTTGATACAAATTTTGTGATGCGGGGACAGTTTCAGCATGTATGTTAAATTATAACATTATCATGACACATTTGGGATTGCAATAATTGAAAAAAATACTATGGGACAGTTGTAGCAAGATAGGACAACCAAAGTTAGTTTGTATATAATAGATCATGTATAATTCTTTTATGTCGCGAATACCTGGTGCTGCAAATTATTATCTCAGATAAGATATTTTTCTTCTAATTGTTGATTTATCTTCTTTTTGTTAAATATTGTCCCAATTTTGAGAGTCCGCGCGTACAAAATTTATAGATATCTTATAGTCTATCCTTCGTTTAATTTCTAAAAATTACTAATAGATGCTGAGAGCATCCAAAAGAAACTTACACAATCCGCACGTAAGAGCAGGTATATTTACTAGTATTTTCTTAAGTGTCATGACAGTCCATTGAGAAAATATGAATTTACATTTATTTTGGATATGAACGACTAGAAGAAAGTTAACACATGCATTATTGATCTCTATTGATTTTAATAAATAAATAAGTTCTATTTTTTTACCACCACGCTACTATCTTTCTTGCTTGGTCACGTACGGTATGGAAATGTACAATATGTATTTTCTAAATTGGTATATAATATTGTTGGTCTTTACTATCACGCATCAAAAATTACAAATTTATTTTTTATTATTATGTGCAAACTATATGAGGTCTGATATAATTTAAAAATAAATTAACCGATAATATTTATACTATTAAAAGAAAATATGTATTTTTTTATTATTAACAACTCCAATATTTAGTGCCAAACTCTAACATAGCAACTATATATATTATAAAGATCAAGTTGCACATAAAAAAAATCATCACGTTCATAAAATATATTGAAACGACTCAATTTTCCTACCAATAACTAATTAAAACCACTATAATTATCATATGACGACGACATAAATTTCTATTTTTTTAAAAAATTATAGAGGTGACAGGAGTTTGTCACCAATTTATCTAGTGAAAGGAGACGAACTAAACTATAGTCATTATAAATATACATTAGAGGCAGTGTATTATGCTATCACCATTAAATTATCAACGAAGACGACAATTTATGACAGTCACTATAAGTTTTAATTAATGGTGACGGCTTTATAGTAGGGTCACTAAAAGAAATGAAATATATGACGGTTTTCGAATTCGCCATTGAAAAATGAGATATGTGACGATTCTATATGACTGTCACTATAAGTTCCAACAAACAGTGACGACTTTAATGTATTGTCATTCAAAAAAATAAATTAGAGGATGACTTTTTAACTCGCCATTGAAAAAAATAGAATACGCAACAACTTTTGCTAAGTCGCCATTGCATAAAAAAAATCTGTGATGACATTTATTTGTAGTCACTATTTGGTGATATTAGGAGACAACATGGTTCTTGTCATCAATATGTGGCCACCAATTTATGATTTTCTTGTAGTGAACAGAGTCCTTGATTGTTTCATCTGAGACTTTTTATTAAAATAAAATAAACTACACGGTGAAAATGAAAGAATAATAAGAGCTTATTTTCCTTTAGAATAATAGCGGATATGACGCGAGATTTATAGGATTGATTACTAAATAAATATGCATATTTTAATTGTTGTACGTGAGGTTTGAAATTAATTCTTTAGTAGCTATTAGCTAGTCTTTTCACTTCATAGGACTGGATGAAAAAACTGATTTTAATTAAGTTTTCTCTGTTCTTCATTTTTCATTAGGACTGTAAACGAGATATTAAATTATTTATTTGTGATCATATCAGAAAAATGATAAAAATTATCTGATTCATATCTGTATCAGAAAAATTATTATGGATAAGGATATGATTTAATTATTATTTATATATATTTGATTGTTTAGCTATTATCCATTTATTATTCAACACCATCTGATGGTATCTATATCCGATTTTATGCGAACGCATATCAAAAAAAATATCATTTTATATTTTATTAAATTTTTAGCGTATATTTTTATATTTAATGTGTTCATATATCATAAAAAATTCTCATCTTAGTGAATTTAATAAAAGCTCTCATCAAAACTTAACTTTGCAAATATCTTTTATCCTGACATTTATATATTTTTTAAATATAATGACATATAATTACTTTTTGAATATATAGAGAGATAGTTTCTATACATAGCATGGATCGATCTCGTGTTATGAAATAATTTATCATTTTCAAAGTTAAAATAGTCGATCCGAACAACTCAAAATAGTTTTCATATGAATATCTAGTTGTAGATCAAATTTTATATTTTTGTTTGAATTTTTTTACTATTTTTTAGATAGTTAGAAAATCACTTGATTTAATTTTATGAGCCATCAGAGCGATTTTCTATCTATCTAAAAAAGTAAAAATATTCTAAAAAATTCTAAAATTTGATTCTCGGCTAGATATTCGTATGAACAATATTTTTAACGGTTCAAATCAACCATTTTAACTTTGAAAATGATGAATTGATTCATAATATGGAATCGATCCGTGTTGTACATATCACCATAGCCTAATTCTATTACCAAATCTACTATCTATATATGGAAAAAAAAACATGTACTATTTAATATCTAACTAAACTCTATATGAATTAAAGAATGCAAATATTTAATGAGTATTATACAGCATGCTAAGCATTATATAATTTAGTCTTGCGGTGTCGAATTGCGGTACAGGTGTTTACCAGGTTATAAAAAATATTTACAAAGATGCACGGATAAACAACATCTATGAAATTATGGGCAAAGATAAAATTTGACTTAACGAGCTCAAATAATGTTAATTGACAACACTAATAAAATAATCATTTAAGATATTAATACTATTAACCTATTACATCAAAATTAATTATAACTAAATATGAAATTCAGTGATGAAACAGTTTTCATATTTCAGTTAAACTAAAAGTTACAAATAAAAATATAAATTTAACACAAAAAAATACCACAAATTTTATACATTTTCATTACGAGGTCCGCTTATGTCTGAAATTACTCAATTAGCAGTGAACGACGATGGGCAGGTTTATGATTTATGAAGTTGGCTTTAGCTTTCTCCCAACTTTAACAAAACAAGAATATTCTAATAATTCTTCAAGTCTTTATTCCTTAGAAGCCTTCTAGCTGCGTCAACTAATAATTATCTAGTCCTGGAATATACATGCTGGCTTCTGCGGAATTTTAAATATATATCTGACATGCTTGAGTATAAATTAATAGTAGAAAAATGCTTCCGGAGTGGTTTTCAACAATGATGTTTAAATTCAAACAATAATTGAGCATTTCGCAATAAATGATCGTTAATATATGACGACAATCAAACATAGGTTATGTAAAAATTAAGTGTATGGCATTTTGAATTTGAAGTATGAGTGTCAAAGTTCAACACATATGTCGTCGAAGATTATCAAAAATAATTTTGACTAAGTCAAAGCACTTGGTAATTGTCAGATAGTTGCATCTAACTAACTGAAATAAACATGGAAAGACTATATGGTATATATTTTGGGATGAATTCAAGATGTAATTTATCATTTCGAAAAGAAAATCAATTGAAACTTTAATGCCTTCGATCACTGGTATGAAAGAGACCTGCGTATAATTTTATTTAGAATTATTATAATACCATCCAAACCTTGGATAATTCAAATGTCTGAGCTTTTGAGAGCCGTATTTCTTTTAGAATACTATTAAATATTTGATTCAACATCTTTTATTTTTCTATTTATGTAAGTGAAAGATCGAACCTTTGAAGAACTAGTCAAGGATCGTACATAGATGCAACTCAAGGAAGAATGTGTTAGACTGTAATTAGTAGTTTCCACACCCATTTATAAATAATTAAATATAAACTAGACTGCATTGATCAAAAAAAGAGAACAAGTGCTCTTTTAGTTAAGTCGCATGATGAACATTCCAAACAAATCAGAATTCATTAGTTAACGCTTGCCTGCATTCGGCTACATTTCCCGGTTAGCAGTTATGTAATAATAGAAGAAAGTGAATTAATATAGTGATACCAAGATGGATAACAATATTGATATTATATATTTTCAGATTATTTTACATGTTTTCTCGTGGTTTTCAACAATAATGTATTTAAATTGAATAATGTAAAAGATAAAATGACTAATGAACGATTTAACATAAATAATATCATTAATATTTACACAAGTGTTTGGATAGGTCAAGAACAGCAGAGTAACTGTTGTTTTCAAAATAGAAATAGTATCGGTATCGGTGTATTTAAATGCAAATTTACTATTCTGGAACAATGAAAATATATGTTATTCTACTATTCCAAATGAGAGACGGAATATCTGTTATTCTTCTCAACTTTTCGTTACTATTCCAAATACACAATTCAAATAATATTTCTACCATTCAGAATAATATCACATTTTTACTATCCTCGCGCTAACCTAGAAATCACTATTTTTTCACTATCCTTATTTACTATTCTCAATTCCTCCATTCTTATACTATTCTTTGCATGATCCAAACATACCAATATATATATATATATATATATATATATATATGTATATATTAGTGACATCTAAACTTTTTTTTAACGACAAATGAGATTTTTTTTAAATGCATATCTTTTATTTGTTAAAAATATAAAACAATACTCGTAGACATCAAATGCATTGAATTTTCTTATTATTCAAGGTACAAATATACTATATAATAATTTTATCGATCATTTATAATACATTAAGTATAAAATAATTGAGAAAAATAAACCTTTATTACTGAATATGAGTAATAAAGAGAAAATGTTGAATAACAAACTCAATAAATTAAATAATAATATTAATATGTTGAAAAAAAAACAAAATTCTTTTAACATAAATAATAACAGCCTTGTCATGAAGAATTATTCATATTGAAGGATTTATTTTGAAAATTATGCGTATATGATTGATAATTACATGTCTAAGTATTAGTATAAAGTTATTCCTATGCTCTAAAATTACATCTTAATATCTATATTAGAAATTAAAATGTCACATGTGGTTGCTATTGTACTTAATAAATTTTTTGATTTTATTATTTTATAAAATATATTTGAATTTAACAAGTTTCTTTGAGATGCTTTGTAGGATTCTATTAAAGACTCAAGAAATTAAGTATTGAAGACGCTCAAGACTGCTGAAGAAGTATTGTTGAAGATATAGAATTATAATTTTATAAAGATATAATTCAAAATCTTAAGTTTCTTAATCAAATTGAAAGGAAAAAAACTTATCTACTGCAGTTTCAGTACCTATTATAATGGATTAGTAATTCATCTCAATTTTTATTCTAAGACGGAAAGCCCATCAAAGTATCAAAATGAATCGTTATACAACAATTGACAAAAAGTTCAACAGTTTGTACCGTTATAACTTTTCTGAAGATAGTCAGACTAATCGGAATTGAGTCGACAATGTCAAAACATTATTAACTTTTTATGAAACATTCAACACTTTCTCATATCATTATAACTGTTCATCCTATTTATTTCTGAACCATTATAACGTGTCATAAAGTTCTGACAAGGGGGTATTGTTGATAAAATCTAAATTCAAGAAACTAACTGTTATAATAGTTCAAGAAATGTTATAACGACTTACAGTACAAGAAACCCAATTATTTTCTATTATGTGCTCTTATTTAAGGGATTGCTTCGGAACTGTTCAATTGGTCCAAACTCTTACAATTTTAAGTAATTATATACTCTTTAATGAGCGCAAAGGGAATCCAAATTTTTTCTTGAAAACACAAGAAACCTAAGTCTTTGAATTAACCAAATCTATTAGCATCTTGCTTGTATTATTTGAGCTCCCATTTGCTCACTCAATTATTGAGTTTTGGCTCAATTATTCTTTAGTTTTTTAGTTGTATTTTCTAAGTCATGAGCGCTCTCTTTGTTTCTTTGTTAGTTTTTATTTTTTCTTGCACTTGTTATTGTGGAGAAGCTAAAATTTTCAATTGTAAATTTCTTTGTGTCAATAAATCAACGTTCCGTTAGTGAAATGGGTCCTAGAGATATAGGTTTTCATAAACGAATTCCGTTAAAATCCGTGTATCATTTACTTTTCAGCACTTGTATTCTTTGATTCTTAATATTCTCAATTTAGTAAAAGTTTACATTTCTTGAGAAGTTGCTAGTTTATTATTTTATATTAATTATTCTTTTTGACGATTAATATTTGATTGATTCTCATAACATATTTAATTCTTACATATTTTTGAGTAGCTAATTAGTTTTTGTGCACTTTTGTTCTATCACTTTTCTCAGTTAGTTAGTATATTCTCGTTGTACTACCAACCGGTATTTATTTAGAATTAACTACACTTATGCTTTTAGTAAATATCACCTTAGATTACCTTAGAATATCAGTTGCATTAATTGTCACTTTTAATATCCACATACTATTAACTTCAAATGTTTATAGCAAATTTTGTGTTTTGAATTTTGAATCGTGACCACAGTGACTTCCTACGTCCATTTGGCATCGTATTTGTTCTTGTTTTATGCCGACATTCTCTTTGGTTGAAATATTAAAGCTGGTAATAGTCCTGACAATTTTGGGTCTGACTCCTTTAGGCCCTGTTCGGCGCCACATGAAATAGCAAAAGAATTTAGGCAATTTTGGAATTAGTAATCGAGTTTTTTCCAACATATTCTGATTGTGTTCGGTAAGCAAGAGAAAAGAAAAAATAAGAAAAGAGCTGCCACCTCAGTCAAATAAAGGATAAAATAATTTCTCTCACACACTCTCTCTTCTATTTCATTTCAGTTCTTCAATTCCAGCAACCCCTTGGAATTGAGAAAAGTAGAAAAATATGCTATTCTATATTATCTGTTTCAATCAATTCCTATTTTATTCGGTTAGAATAAAATACTTTTCTAATCAATTCCTCAATTCTATTGATACCGAACTAGTTGCTAAAGTTGGTCGTTGGATTTGTTTCGCGGACAGAACAATCACAACAGTGTCCATTAGATTCACGTGGTGAATAACTTAGATGGTTAAATTTATGTATATCTATACTATTATATAAAGCATCTAAGAATTGGAGGGTCCATTTTTTATCATGGTAATTTTTTATTATACCCATTTTATCCCACAATCAGACGGATAATATTTATTTTTGGTTGATCGAGCGTATGTGATCGCGTCCATTGATCCCCTCTTTCTCTCCATTTCTTTTCCTTATATGCTATTATTTCCATAATATTGCTTTTTTTATTTAGCAACCTTGTGCATATTTGGTAAGAAATTAATGGTGATAATATATATTAGAATAATTTACTTTTCTTTGTAAAAATCTCATCCAAAATTAAATATAATCTTTATTATAGATTTTCTCTATAATTTGGTAAATTTATAATTTAATATTAGATAAATGTGAATTTTTTTTATTTTATAATATTTTAATGTTTAAATAAAAAATTCTGCTGGCGAATATATATAGCTAGTAATACTCAAGGCGATACGAATTCCGCGACTTCATTTGTTTCCAAAAGATGCAAATAAAAAATTATTTTGTTCCAATAGAATTAAATGGAATAAAGTATTTTATTGATTTATATTGATGAACTTCTCGGAAAAAGATATAACTATCCGTAGCGGAGTGTGCGTAATGATTACTTTGTTGTAAAAGATGATTTGACCTGAACCAAAGGTGTCGGAATAAAGCAAATTTCAATGGTTACAGCCGAAAAAATTGCAGACCTCATTTGGCCTGATAGAGGAGTTAATGGAGGTCGGGTTATATTATTTTATTATTTTTCTTAATTTAATTTAAATTTGGTTAAATTAAATTTCGATTAAATTTTTTTAACTCATATCCGTTTCAATTGGGTCACGGATCGACCCGATTCAATCCGACCTGACTCGTGTAAAATAATTAAATATTTATTAATTATTTTTATATAATTTTAAGCAATTAAATATTGATTAATTTATAATTTATCTTAATTAGTATATAATTAGTGTAAATTTAAGTTTTAAT
>CAXKVV010000285.1:0-2500 GCA_964058805.1 Schoenoplectus triqueter | reverse complement strand
GGGCTGCATAGGCATATCATAGCATTAGAGTGGGATAATGTGACACTGGTCACCGTTGGAGAAAACCCCTGTGAGGGGAATGTGATGCGTGGGAGCGCCACGCCCGGACGCCGTCGGAGCGTGGGCGCCCCACGTCTGGGCGGCGTCCGGGCGAGGGGGGAAATGGCCAGGATGGTAGTATTCACGTGCTGCTGGAGGGGAAAATCATATTATCCCTATTAGGGGGGGAAGGATTTCGGAATGGGTGGTGATGCGCTGTGCCTCGGACATGGCCACGCCCCGCCCGGACGCCGTCCGGACGCCGTCCGGGCGAGGGGGGAAATGGCCAGGATGGTAGTATTCACGTGCTGCTGGTGGGAAAAATCATATTATCCCTATTAGGGGGGGAAGGATTTCGGAATGGGTGGTGATGCGCTGTGCCTCGGACATGGCCACGCCCCGCCCGGGCGCCGTCTGGACGCCGTCCGGGCGAGGGGGGAAATGGCCAGGATGGTAGTATTCACGTGCTGCTGGTGGGAAAAATCATATTATCCCTATTAGGGGGGGAAGGATTTCGGAATGGATGGTGATGCGCTGTGCCTCGGACATGGCCACGCCCCGCCCAGACGCCGTCCGGACGCCGTCCGGGCGAGGGGGGAAATGGCCAGGATGGTAGTATTCACGTGCTGCTGGTGGGAAAAATCATATTATCCCTATTAGGGGGGGAAGGATTTCGGAATGGATGGTGATGCGCTGTGCCTCGGACATGGCCACGCCCCGCCCGGACGCCGTCCGGACGCCGTCTGGGCGAGGGGGGAAATGGCCAGGATGGTAGTATTCACGTGCTGCTGGTGGGAAAAATCATATTATCCCTATTAGGGGGGGAAGGATTTCGGAATGGATGGTGATGCGCTGTGCCTCGGACATGGCCACGCCCCGCCCGGACGCCGTCCGGACGCCGTCTGGACGCCGTCTGGGCGAGGGGGGAAATGGCCAGGATGGTAGTATTCACGTGCTGCTGATGGGAAAAATCATATTATCCCTATTAGGGGGGGAAGGATTTCGGAATGGATGGTGATGCGCTGTGCCTCGGACATGGCCACGCCCCGCCCGGACGCCGTCCGGACGCCGTCTGGGCGAGGGGGGAAATGGCCAGGATGGTAGTATTCACGTGCTGCTGGTGGGAAAAATCATATTATCCCTATTAGGGGGGGAAGGATTTCGGAATGGATGGTGATGCGCTGTGCCTCGGACATGGCCACG
The DNA here is from genome assembly GCA_964058805.1 of Schoenoplectus triqueter. Lineage (NCBI taxonomy): Eukaryota > Viridiplantae > Streptophyta > Magnoliopsida > Poales > Cyperaceae > Schoenoplectus > Schoenoplectus triqueter. The sequence continues at coordinate 1,258 of CAXKVV010000285.1, read as the reverse complement.
CCCCGCCCGGACGCCGTCTGGACGCCGTCCGGGCGAGGGGGGAAATGGCCAGGATGGTAGTATTCACGCGCTGCTGATGGGAAAAATCATATTATCCCTATTAGGGGGGGAAGGATTTCGGAATGGATGGTGCTGCCCTGTGCCTCGGACATGGCCACGCCCCGCCCGGACGCCGTCTGGACGCCGTCCGGGCGAGGGGGGAAATGGCCAGGATGGTAGTATTCACGTGCTGCTGATGGGAAAAATCATATTATCCCTATTAGGGGGCGAAGGATTTCGGAAGGGATGTGGCAACGATTGAGCGCCAAGGCGCACGCTCCCCCTTCAATCGTTGTGTCACGACATACATTAGCGATATGGAATGATGGCTTTTGGTGACCCACCCCCCGAAATTTGGGCGCCGACCGAGCGTGGTTCTGCCACGTCCCGACCGCCGCCTTAGCGTGGTTCCGCCACGCTCCAACCGAGCGTGGTTCTGCCACGCTCCGACGCACCGGACACAGCCTTAGCGTGGTTCCTCCACGCACCGGACGCAGCCTAAGCGTGGTTCGGCCACGCACCGGACGCAGCCGTGGCGTGGTTCCGCCACGCCACGACGCACCGGACGCAGCCTAAGCGTGGTTCCGCCACGCACCGGACTAGCCGTGGCGTGGATCCGCCACGCACCGGACGCAGCCTCAGCGTGGTTCCGCCACGCTCCGCCGCCGCCTAAGCGTGGTTCCGCCACGCTCTGATGCCGTCTCAGCGTGGTTCCGCCACGCTCCGACCGCCGTCTGAGCGCGGTCGTGAAGCAATATTCATTCTTGCCCTTATTTTTTCCGCGTACGGCAGACCTTTCTATGCTGTGTGCTCCGGTTGACCTGTGCAATGCTGTAATCTGGTATTTTATGCCGATGCAGCGTTGTTCTGGGCGCCGGTTGCAGCGTGCTAGGCCTGTGGCGACGTGTGAGTGGTCATGGACTTGCTCTGCATGGCGGGCTCCCTGCACTTCTGTGCAGCCAACCGTCATGGGGCTGTCTCTTCATTTTCCGTCCGGTCGGTTTGTATGCTGATCGGGGATGCTCGTTACCGGTTGCCTGTGTCGTTATACCCATGTGGTAGGCGGAATGGACGTCTTTTGCTAGCGTAGACTGCCCCGTTGATGTTCTGTCATCAGCGGGGCGGCCGAGGTGCGGCGAATTCCTCTTGCTGCCGTGCGCGCAAGCCATGGTAATGCATTTGGAAGCTCGTCGGGTCTCATGGATACGGTGCCCATTGT
>CAXKVV010000284.1:0-27210 GCA_964058805.1 Schoenoplectus triqueter | reverse complement strand
CCGCACCGCCGAAAATGTGTCCGGGAGCGCAAAACATTAAAATGGGACCCGACGCCCTCCGCACCGCCGAAAACGTGTCCGGGAGCGCAAAACATGAAAATGGGACCCGACGCCCTCGGAACCGCCGAAAACGAGTTCGGGAGCACAAAACTTGAAAATGGGACCCGACGCCCACGGAACCGTCGAAAACGAGTCCGGGAGCGCAAAATATGAAAATGGGACCCGACGCTCTCCGCACCGCCGAAACCATGTCCGGGAGCGCAAAATAAGAAAGGGAGACCCGACGCCCTCGGAACCGCCGCAAAATCAGTCCGGGAGCGCAAAATAAGAAAGGGGGACCCGACGCCCTCAGAACCGCCGAAAACGAGTCTGGGAGCGCAAAACATGAAAACGGGACCCGACGCCCTCCGCACTGCCTCAAACGATTTCGGGAGCGCAAAACATGAAAACGAGACCCGACGCCCTCGGAACCGCCGAAAACGAGTCCGGAAGCGCAAATCAAGAAAACGAGACCCGACGCCCTCTGCACCGCCGAAAACGTGTCTCGGAGCGCAAAACATGAAAATGGGACCCGACGCCCTCGGAACCGCCGAAAACGAGTCCGGGAGCGCAAAACATGAAAACGGGACCCGACGCCGTCTGTACCGTCGAAAACGAGTCTTGGAGCGCAAAACATGAAAATGGGACCCGACGCCCTCCGCACCGCCGAATATGTGTCCGGGAGCGCAAAAAATTAAAATGGGACCCGACGCCCTCCGCACCGCCGAAACCTTGTCCGGGAGCGCAAAACATGAAAACGGGACCCGACGCCCTCCGCACCGCCGCAAATCAGTCCGGGAGCGCAAAATATGAAAGCGGGACCGGACGCCCTCGGAACCGCCGAAAACGAGTCCGGGAGCGCAAAACATGAAAACGGGACCCGACGCCCTCCGCACCGCCGAAAACGTGTCCGGGAGCGCAAAAATGAAAACGGGACCTGACGCCCTCCGCACCGCCGCAAATCAGTCCGGGAGCGCAAAATATGAAAGCGGGACCGGACGCCCTCGGAACCGCCGAAAACGAGTCCGGGAGCGCAAAACATGAAAACGGGACCCGACGCCCTCCGCACCGCCGAAAACGTGTCCGGGAGCGCAAAAATGAAAACGGGACCCGACGCCCTCCGCACCGCCGCAAATCAGTCCGGGAGCGCAAAACATGAAAACGGGACCCGACGCCGTCTATACCGTTGAAAACGAGTATTGGAGCGCAAAACATGAAAATGGGACCCGACGCCCTCCGCACTGCCGAAAATGTGTCAGGGAGCGCAAAACATTAAAATGGGGCCCGACGCCCTCCGCACCGCCGAAAACGTGTCCGGGAGCGCAAAACATGAAAATGGGTCCCGACGCCCTCGGAACCGCCGAAAACGAGTCCGGGAGCGCAAAACTTGAAAACAGGACCCGACGCCCACGGAACCGTCGAAAACGAGTCCGGGAGCGCAAAATATGAAAATGGGACCCGACGCCCTCCGCACCGCCGAAACCGTGTCCGGGAGCGCAAAATAAGAAAGGGGGACCCGACGCCCTCGGAACCGCCGCAAAATCTGTCCGGGAGCGCAAAATAAGAAAGGGGGACCCGACGCCCTCAGAACCGCCAAAAACGAGTTTGGGAGCGCAAAACATGAAAACGGGACCCGACGCCCTCCGCACGGCCTCAAACGATTTCGGGAGCGCAAAACATGAAAACGAGACCCGACGCCCTCGGAACCGCCGAAAACGAGTCCGGAAGCGCAAATCAAGAAAACGAGACCCGACGCCCTCGGAACCGCCGAAAACGAGTCCGGAAGCGCAAATCAAGAAAACGAGACCCGACGCCGTCTGTACCGTCGAAAACGAGTCTTGGAGCGCAAAACGTGAAAATGGGACCCGACGCCCTCGGAACCGCCGAAAACGAGTCCGGGAGCGCAAAACATGAAAACGGGACCCGACGCCGTCCGCACCGCCGAAACATTGTCCGGGAGCGCAAAACATGAAAACGGGACCCGACGCCCTCCGCACCGCCGCAAAATCAGTCCGAGAGCGCAAAATATGAAAGGGGGACCCGACGCCCTCGGAACCGCCGAAATCGAGTCCGGGAGCGCAAAACATGAAAACGGGACCCGACGCCCTCCGCACCGCCGCAAATCAGTCCGGGAGCGCAAAATATGAAAGCGGGACCGGACGCCCTCGGAACCGCCGAAAACGAGTCCGGGAGCGCAAAACATGAAAACGGGACCCGACGCCGTCTGTACCGTTGAAAACGAGTCTTGGAGCGCAAAACATGAAAATGGGACCCGACGCCCTCCGCACCGCCGAAAATGTGTCCGGGAGCGCAAAACATGAAAATGGGACCCGACGCCCTCGGAACCGCCGAAAACGAGTTCGGGAGCGCAAAACTTGAAAACGGGACCCGACGCCCACGGAACCGTCGAAAACGAGTCCGGGAGCGCAAAATATGAAAATGGGACCCGACGCCCTCCGCACCGCCGAAACCGTGTCCGGGAGCGGAAAATAAGAAAGGGGGACCCGACGCCCTCGGAACCGCCGCAAAATCAGTCCGGGAGCGCAAAATAAGAAAGGGGGACCCGACACCCTCAGAACCGCCGAAAACGAGTTTGGGAGCGCAAAACATGAAAACGGGACCCGACGCCCTCCGCACTGCCTCAAACGATTTCGGGAGCGCAAAACATGAAAACGGGACCCGACGCCCTCGGCACTGCCTCAAACGATTTCGGGAGCGAAAAACATGAAAACGAGACCCGACGCCCTCGGAACCGCCGAAAACGAGTCCGGAAGCGCAAATCAAGAAAACGAGACCCAACGCCCTCCGCACCGCCGAAAACGTGACTCGGAGCGCAAAACATGAAAATGGGACCCGACGCCCTCGGAACCGCCGAAAACGAGTCCGGGAGCGCAAAACATGAAAACGGGACCCGACGCCGTCTGTACCGTCGAAAACGAGTCTTGGAGCGCAAAACATGAAAATGGGACCCGACGCCCTCCGCACCGCCGAAAATGTGTCCGGGAGCGCAAAACATGAAAACGGGACCCGACGCCCTCGGACCCGCCGAAAATGAGTCCGGGAGCGCAAAACTTGAAAATGGGACCCGACGCCCACGGAACCGTCGAAAACGAGTCCGGGAGCGCAAAATATGAAAATGGGACCCGACGCCCTCCGCACCGCCGAAACCGTGTCCGGGAGCGCAAAATAAGAAAGGTGGACCCGACGCCCTCGGAACCGCCGCAAAATCAGTCCGGGAGCGCAAAATAAGAAAGGGGGACCCGACGCCCTCGGAACCGCCGAAAACGAGTTCGGGAGCGCAAAACATGAAAACGGGACCCGACGCCCTCCGCACTGCCTCAAACGATTTCGGGAGCGCAAAACATGAAAACGAGACCCGACGCGCTCGGAACCGCCGAAAATGAGTCCGGGAGCGCAAAACATGAAAACGGGACCCGACGCCGTCTGTACCGTCGAAAACGAGTCGTGGAGCGCAAAACATGAAAACGGGACCCGACGCCCACGGAACCGTCGAAAACGAGTCCGGGAGCGCAAAATATGAAAATGGGTCCCGACGCCCTCCGCACCGCCGAAACCTTGTCCGGGAGCGCAAAACATGAAAACGGGACCCGACGCCCTCCGCACCGCCGCAAAATCAGTCCGGGAGCGCAAAATATGAAAGGGGGACCCGACGCCCTCGGAACCTCCGAAAACGAGTCCGGGAGCGCAAAACATGAAAACGGGACCCGACGCCCTCCGCACCGCCGCAAATCAGTCCGGGAGCGCAAAATATGAAAGCGGGACCGGACGCCCTCGGAACCGCCGAAAACGAGTCCGGGAGCGCAAAACATGAAAACGGGACCCGACGCCGTCTGTACCGTTGAAAACGAGTCTTGGAGCGCAAAACATGAAAATGGGACCCGACGCCCTCCGCACCGCCAAAAATGTGTCCGGGAGCGCAAAACTTTAAAACGGGACCCGACGCCCTCCACACCGCCGCAAAATCAGTCCGGGAGCGCATAATATGAAAGCGGGACCGGATGACCTCGGAACCGCCGAAAACGAGTCCGGGAGCGCAAAACATGAAAACGGGACCCGACGCCATCTGTACCGTCGAAAACGAGAATTGGAGCGCAAAACATGAAAATGGGACACGACGCCCTCCGCACTGCCGAAAATGTGTCAGGGAGCGCAAAACATTAAAATGGGGCCCGACGCCCTCCGCACCGCCGAAAACGTGTCCGGGAGCGCAAAACATGAAAATGGGTCCCGACGCCCTCGGAACCGCCGAAAACGAGTCCGGGAGCGCAAAACTTGAAAACGGGACCCGACGCCCACGGAACCGTCGAAAACGAGTCCGGGAGCGCAAAATATGAAAATGGGACCCGACGCCCTCCGCACCGCCGAAACCGTGTCCGGGAGCGCAAAATAAGAAAGGGGGACCCGACGCCCTCGGAACCGCCGCAAAATCTGTCCGGGAGCGCAAAATAAGAAAGGGGGACCCGACGCCCTCGGAACCGCCGCAAAATCAGTCCGGGAGCGCAAAATAAGAAAGGGGGACCCGACGCCCTCGGAACCGCCGAAAACGAGTCCGGGAGCGCAAAATATGAAAATGGGACCCGACGCCCTCCGCACCGCCGAAACCGTGTCCGGGAGCGCAAAATAAGAAAGGGGGACCCGACGCCCTCGGAACCGCCGCAAAATCAGTCCGGCAGCGCAAAATAAGAAAGGGGGACCCGACGCCCTCGGAACCGCCGAAAACGAGACCGGGAGCGCAAAACATGAAAACGGGACCCGACGCCCTCCGCACTGCCTCAAACGATTTCGGGAGCGCAAAACATGAAAACGAGACCCGACGCGCTCGGAACCGCCGAAAACGAGTCCGGATGCGCAAATCAAGAAAACGAGATCCGACACGCCCGGAACCGCCGAAAACGAGTCCGGGAGCGCAAAACATGAAAACGGGACCCGACGCCCTCCGCACCGCCGAAAACGTGTCCGGGAGCGCAAAACATGAAAACGGGACCCGACGCCCTCGGAACCGCCGAAAACGAGTCCGGGAGCGCAAAACATGAAAACGGGACCCGACGCCGTCTGTACCGTCGAAAACGAGTCTTGGAGCGCAAAACATGAAAACGGGACCCGACGCCCACGAAACCGTCGAAAACGAGTCCGGGAGCGCAAAATATGAAAATGGGACCCGACGCCCTCCGCACCGACGAAACCTTGTCCGGGAGCGCAAAACATGAAAACGGGACCCGACGCCCTCCGCACCGCCGCAAATCAGTCCGGGAGCGCAAAATATGAAAGCGGGACCGGACGCCCTCGGAACCGCCGAAAACGAGTCCGGGAGCGCAAAACATGAAAACGGGACCCGACGCCCTCCGCACCGCCGAAAACGTGTCCGGGAGCGCAAAAAATGAAAACGGGACCCGACGCCCTCCGCAAATCAGTCCGGGAGCACAAAATATGAAAGCGGGACCGGACGCCCTCGGAACCGCCGAAAACGAGTCCGGGAGCGCAAAACATGAAAACGGGACCCGACGCCGTCTATACCGTTGAAAACGAGTATTGGAGCGCAAAACATGCAAATGGGACCCGACGCCCTCCGCACTACCGAAAATGTGTCAGGGAGCGCAAAACATTAAAATGGGGCCCGACGCCCTCCGCACCGCCGAAAACGTGTCCGGGAGCGCAAAACATGAAAATGGGTCCCGACGCCCTCGGAACCGCTGAAAACGAGTCCGGGAGCGCAAAACTTGAAAACGGGACCCGACGCCCACGGAACCGTCGAAAACGAGTCCGGGAGCGCAAAATATGAAAATGGAACCCGACGCCCTCCGCACCGCCGAAACCGTGTCCGGGAGCGCAAAATAAGAAAGGGGGACCCGACGCCCTCGGAACCGCCGCAAAATCTGTCCGGGAGCGCAAAATAAGAAAGGGGGACCCGACGCCCTCGGAACCGCCGCAAAATCAGTCCGGGAGCGCAAAATAAGAAAGGGGGACCCGACGCCCTCGGAACCGCCGAAAACGAGTCCGGGAGCGCAAAACATGAAAACGGGACCCGACGCCCTCCGCACTGCCTCAAACGATTTCGGGAGCGCAAAACATGAAAACGAGACCCGACGCGCTCGGAACCGCCGAAAACGAGTCCGGATGCGCAAATCAAGAAAACGAGATCCGACACGCCCGGAACCGCCGAAAACGAGTCCGGGAGCGCAAAACATGAAAACGGGACCCGACGCCCTCCGCACCGCCGAAAACGTGTCCGGGAGCGCAAAACATGAAAACGGGACCCGACGCCCTCGGAACCGCCGAAAACGAGTCCGGGAGCGCAAAACATGAAAACGGGACCCGACGCCGTCTGTACCGTCGAAAACGAGTCTTGGAGCGCAAAACATGAAAACGGGACCCGACGCCCACGGAACCGTCGAAAACGAGTCAGGGAGCGCAAAATATGAAAATGGGACCCGACGCCCTCCGCACCGCCGAAACCTTGTCCGGGAGCGCAAAACATGAAAACGGGACCCGACGCCCTCCGCACCGCCGCAAAATCAGTCCGGGAGCGCAAAATATGAAAGGGGGACCCGACGCCCTCGGAACCGCCGAAAACGAGTCCGGGAGCGCAAAACATGAAAACGGGACCCGACGCCCTCCGCACCGCCGCAAATCAGTCCGGGAGCGCAAAATATGAAAGCGGGACCGGACGCCCTCGGAACCGCCGAAAACGAGTCCGGGAGCGCAAAACATGAAAACGGGACCCGACGCCGTCTGTACCGTTGAAAACGAGTCTTGGAGCGCAAAACATGAAAATGGGACCCGACGCCCTCCGCACCGCCGAAAATGTGTCCGGGAGCGCAAAACATGAAAATGGGACCCGACGCCCTCGGAACCGCCGAAAACGAGTTCGGGAGCGCAAAACTTGAAAACGGGACCCGACGCCCACGGAACCGTCGAAAACGAGTCCGGGAGCGCAAAATATGAAAATGGGACCCGACGCCCTCCGCACCGCCGAAACCGTGTCCGGGAGCGGAAAATAAGAAAGGGGGACCCGACGCCCTCGGAACCGCCGCAAAATCAGTCCGGGAGCGCAAAATAAGAAAGGGGGACCCGACACCCTCAGAACCGCCGAAAACGAGTTTGGGAGCGCAAAACATGAAAACGGGACCCGACGCCCTCCGCACTGCCTCAAACGATTTCGGGAGCGCAAAACATGAAAACGGGACCCGACGCCCTCGGCACTGCCTCAAACGATTTCGGGAGCGAAAAACATGAAAACGAGACCCGACGCCCTCGGAACCGCCGAAAACGAGTCCGGAAGCGCAAATCAAGAAAACGAGACCCAACGCCCTCCGCACCGCCGAAAACGTGACTCGGAGCGCAAAACATGAAAATGGGACCCGACGCCCTCGGAACCGCCGAAAACGAGTCCGGGAGCGCAAAACATGAAAACGGGACCCGACGCCGTCTGTACCGTCGAAAACGAGTCTTGGAGCGCAAAACATGAAAATGGGACCCGACGCCCTCCGCACCGCCGAAAATGTGTCCGGGAGCGCAAAACATGAAAACGGGACCCGACGCCCTCGGACCCGCCGAAAATGAGTCCGGGAGCGCAAAACTTGAAAATGGGACCCGACGCCCACGGAACCGTCGAAAACGAGTCCGGGAGCGCAAAATATGAAAATGGGACCCGACGCCCTCCGCACCGCCGAAACCGTGTCCGGGAGCGCAAAATAAGAAAGGTGGACCCGACGCCCTCGGAACCGCCGCAAAATCAGTCCGGGAGCGCAAAATAAGAAAGGGGGACCCGACGCCCTCGGAACCGCCGAAAACGAGTTCGGGAGCGCAAAACATGAAAACGGGACCCGACGCCCTCCGCACTGCCTCAAACGATTTCGGGAGCGCAAAACATGAAAACGAGACCCGACGCGCTCGGAACCGCCGAAAATGAGTCCGGGAGCGCAAAACATGAAAACGGGACCCGACGCCGTCTGTACCGTCGAAAACGAGTCTTGGAGCGCAAAACATGAAAACGGGACCCGACGCCCACGGAACCGTCGAAAACGAGTCCGGGAGCGCAAAATATGAAAATGGGTCCCGACGCCCTCCGCACCGCCGAAACCTTGTCCGGGAGCGCAAAACATGAAAACGGGACCCGACGCCCTCCGCACCGCCGCAAAATCAGTCCGGGAGCGCAAAATATGAAAGGGGGACCCGACGCCCTCGGAACCTCCGAAAACGAGTCCGGGAGCGCAAAACATGAAAACGGGACCCGACGCCCTCCGCACCGCCGCAAATCAGTCCGGGAGCGCAAAATATGAAATCGGGACCGGACGCCCTCGGAACCGCCGAAAACGAGTCCGGGAGCGCAAAACATGAAAACGGGACCCGACGCCGTCTGTACCGTTGAAAACGAGTCTTGGAGCGCAAAACATGAAAATGGGACCCGACGCCCTCCGCACCGCCAAAAATGTGTCCGGGAGCGCAAAACTTTAAAACGGGACCCGACGCCCTCCACACCGCCGCAAAATCAGTCCGGGAGCGCATAATATGAAAGCGGGACCGGACGACCTCGGAACCGCCGAAAACGAGTCCGGGAGCGCAAAACATGAAAACGGGACCCGACGCCATCTGTACCGTCGAAAACGAGAATTGGAGCGCAAAACATGAAAATGGGACCCGACGCCCTCCGCACTGCCGAAAATGTGTCAGGGAGCGCAAAACATTAAAATGGGGCCCGACGCCCTCCGCACCGCCGAAAACGTGTCCGGGAGCGCAAAAGATGAAAATGGGTCCCGACGCCCTCGGAACCGCCGAAAACGAGTCCGGGAGCGCAAAACTTGAAAACGGGACCCGACGCCCACGGAACCGTCGAAAACGAGTCCGGGAGCGCAAAATATGAAAATGGGACCCGACGCCCTCCGCACCGCCGAAACCGTGTCCGGGAGCGCAAAATAAGAAAGGGGGACCCGACGCCCTCGGAACCGCCGCAAAATCTGTCCGGGAGCGCAAAATAAGAAAGGGGGACCCGACGCCCTCGGAACCGCCGCAAAATCAGTCCGGGAGCGCAAAATAAGAAAGGGGGACCCGACGCCCTCGGAACCGCCGAAAACGAGTCCGGGAGCGCAAAATATGAAAATGGGACCCGACGCCCTCCGCACCGCCGAAACCGTGTCCGGGAGCGCAAAATAAGAAAGGGGGACCCGACGCCCTCGGAACCGCCGCAAAATCAGTCCGGCAGCGCAAAATAAGAAAGGGGGACCCGACGCCCTCGGAACCGCCGAAAACGAGACCGGGAGCGCAAAACATGAAAACGGGACCCGACGCCCTCCGCACTGCCTCAAACGATTTCGGGAGCGCAAAACATGAAAACGAGACCCGACGCGCTCGGAACCGCCGAAAACGAGTCCGGATGCGCAAATCAAGAAAACGAGATCCGACACGCCCGGAACCGCCGAAAACGAGTCCGGGAGCGCAAAACATGAAAACGGGACCCGACGCCCTCCGCACCGCCGAAAACGTGTCCGGGAGCGCAAAACATGAAAACGGGACCCGACGCCCTCGGAACCGCCGAAAACGAGTCCGGGAGCGCAAAACATGAAAACGGGACCCGACGCCGTCTGTACCGTCGAAAACGAGTCTTGGAGCGCAAAACATGAAAACGGGACCCGACGCCCACGAAACCGTCGAAAACGAGTCCGGGAGCGCAAAATATGAAAATGGGACCCGACGCCCTCCGCACCGACGAAACCTTGTCCGGGAGCGCAAAACATGAAAACGGGACCCGACGCCCTCCGCACCGCCGCAAATCAGTCCGGGAGCGCAAAATAAGAAAGCGGGACCGGACGCCCTCGGAACCGCCGAAAACGAGTCCGGGAGCGCAAAACATGAAAACGGGACCCGACGCCCTCCGCACCGCCGAAAACGTGTCCGGGAGCGCAAAAAATGAAAACGGGACCCGACGCCCTCCGCAAATCAGTCCGGGAGCACAAAATATGAAAGCGGGACCGGACGCCCTCGGAACCGCCGAAAACGAGTCCGGGAGCGCAAAACATGAAAACGGGACCCGACGCCGTCTATACCGTTGAAAACGAGTATTGGAGCGCAAAACATGCAAATGGGACCCGACGCCCTCCGCACTACCGAAAATGTGTCAGGGAGCGCAAAACATTAAAATGGGGCCCGACGCCCTCCGCACCGCCGAAAACGTGTCCGGGAGCGCAAAACATGAAAATGGGTCCCGACGCCCTCGGAACCGCCGAAAACGAGTCCGGGAGCGCAAAACTTGAAAACGGGACCCGACGCCCACGGAACCGTCGAAAACGAGTCCGGGAGCGCAAAATATGAAAATGGAACCCGACGCCCTCCGCACCGCCGAAACCGTGTCCGGGAGCGCAAAATAAGAAAGGGGGACCCGACGCCCTCGGAACCGCCGCAAAATCTGTCCGGGAGCGCAAAATAAGAAAGGGGGACCCGACGCCCTCGGAACCGCCGCAAAATCAGTCCGGGAGCGCAAAATAAGAAAGGGGGACCCGACGCCCTCGGAACCGCCGAAAACGAGTCCGGGAGCGCAAAACATGAAAACGGGACCCGACGCCCTCCGCACTGCCTCAAACGATTTCGGGAGCGCAAAACATGAAAACGAGACCCGACGCGCTCGGAACCGCCGAAAACGAGTCCGGATGCGCAAATCAAGAAAACGAGATCCGACACGCCCGGAACCGCCGAAAACGAGTTCGGGAGCGCAAAACATGAAAACGGGACCCGACGCCCTCCGCACCGCCGAAAACGTGTCCGGGAGCGCAAAACATGAAAACGGGACCCGACGCCCTCGGAACCGCCGAAAACGAGTCCGGGAGCGCAAAACATGAAAACGGGACCCGACGCCGTCTGTACCGTCGAAAACGAGTCTTGGAGCGCAAAACATGAAAACGGGACCCGACGCCCACGGAACCGTCGAAAACGAGTCAGGGAGCGCAAAATATGAAAATGGGACCCGACGCCCTCCGCACCGCCGAAACCTTGTCCGGGAGCGCAAAACATGAAAACGGGACCCGACGCCCTCCGCACCGCCGCAAAATCAGTCCGGGAGCGCAAAATATGAAAGGGGGACCCGACGCCCTCGGAACCGCCGAAAACGAGTCCGGGAGCGCAAAACATGAAAACGGGACCCGACGCCCTCCGCACCGCCGCAAATCAGTCCGGGAGCGCAAAATATGAAAGCGGGACCGGACGCCCTCGGAACCGCCGAAAACGAGTCCGGGAGCGCAAAACATGAAAACGGGACCCGACGCCGTCTGTACCGTTGAAAACGAGTCTTGGAGCGCAAAACATGAAAATGGGACCCGACGCCTCCGCACCGCCGAAAATGTGTCCGGGAGCGCAAAACTTTAAAATGGGACCCGACGCATTCCGCACCGCCGAAAACGTGTCCGGGAGCGCAAAACATGAAAACGGGACCCGACGCCCTCGGAACCGCCGAAAACGAGTCCGGGAGCACAAAACTTGAAAACGGGACCCGACGCCCTCTGCACCGTCGAACACGTGTCCGGGAGCGCAAAACATGAAAACGGGACCCGACGCCCTCCGCACCGCCGAAAACGAGTCCGGGAGCGCAAAACATGAAAACGGGACCCGACGCCCTAGGAACCGCCGAAAACGAGTCTCGGAGCGCAAAACATGAAAACGGGACCCGACGCCCACCACACCGCCGCAAAATCAGTCCGGGAGCGCATAATATGAAAGCGGGACCGGACGCCCTCGGAACCGCCGAAAACGAGTCCGGGAGCGCAAAACATGAAAACGGGACCCGACGCCATCTGTACCGTCGAAAACGAGAATTGGAGCGCAAAACATGAAAATGGGACCCGACGCCCTCCGCACCGCCGAAAATGTGTCCGGGAGCGCAAAACTTTAAAATGGGACCCGACGCATTCCGCACCGCCGAAAACGAGTCCGGGAGCGCAAAACATGAAAACGGGACCCGACGCCCTCGGAACCGCCGAAAACGAGTCCGGGAGCGCAAAACTTGAAAACGGGACCCGACGCCCTCTGCACCGCCGAACACGTGTCCGGGAGCGCAAAACATGAAAACGGGACCCGACGCCCTCCGCACCGCCGAAAACGAGTCCGGGAGCGCAAAACATGAAAACGGGACCCGACGCCCTAGGAACCGCCGAAAACGAGTCTCGGAGCGCAAAACATGAAAACGGGACCCGACGCCCTCCACACCGCCGCAAAATCAGTCCGGGAGCGCATAATATGAAAGCGGGACCGGACGCCCTCGGAACCGCCGAAAACGAGTCCGGGAGCGCAAAACTTGAAAACGGGACCCGACGCCGTCTGTACCGTCGAAAACGAGAATTGGAGCGCAAAACATGAAAATGGGACCCGACGCCCTCCGCACCGCCGAAAATGTGTCCGGGAGCGCAAAACTTTAAAATGGGACCCGACGCATTCCGCACCGCCGAAAACGTGTCCGGGAGCGCAAAACATGAAAACGGGACCCGACGCCCTCGGAACCGCCGAAAACGAGTCCGGGAGCACAAAACTTGAAAACGGGACCCGACGCCCTCGGCACCGCCGAACACGTGTCCGGGAGCGCAAAACATGAAAACGGGACCCGACGCCCTCCGCACCGCCGAAAACGAGTCCGGGAGCGCAAAACATGAAAACGGGACCCGACGCCCTAGGAACCGCCGAAAACGAGTCTCGGAGCGCAAAACATGAAAACGGGACCCGACGCCCTCCACACCGCCGCAAAATCAGTCCGGGAGCGCATAATATGAAAGCGGGACCGGACGCCCTCGGAACCGCCGAAAACGAGTCCGGGAGCGCAAAACATGAAAACGGGACCCGACGCCATCTGTACCGTCGAAAACGAGAATTGGAGCGCAAAACATGAAAATGGGACCCGACGTCCTCCGCACTGCCGAAAATGTGTCAGGGAGCGCAAAACATTAAAATGGGGCCCGACGCCCTCCGCACCGCCGAAAACGTGTCCGGGAGCGCAAAACATGAAAATGGGTCCCGACGCCCTCGGAACCGCCGAAAACGAGTCCGGGAGCGCAAAACTTGAAAAAGGGACCCGACGCCCACGGAACCGTCGAAAACGAGTCCGGGAGCGCAAAATATGAAAATGGGACCCGACGCCCTCCGCACAGCCGAAACCGTGTCCGGGAGCGCAAAATAAGAAAGGGGGACCCGACGCCCTCGGAACCGCCGCAAACGAGTCCGGGAGCGCAAAACATGAAAACGGGACCCGACGCCCTCCGCACTGCCTCAAACGATTTCGGGAGCGCAAAACATGAAAACGAGACCCGACGCGCTCGGAACCGCCGAAAACGAGTCCGGATGCGCAAATCAAGAAAACGAGATCCGACACGCCCGGAACCGCCGAAAACGAGTCCGGGAGCGCAAAACATGAAAACGGGACCCGACGCCCTCCGCACCGCCGAAAACGTGTCCGGGAGCGCAAAACATGAAAACGGGACCCGACGCCGTCTGTACCGTTGAAAACGAGTCTTGGAGCGCAAAACATGAAAATGGGACCCGACGCCTCCGCACCGCCGAAAATGTGTCCGGGAGCGCAAAACTTTAAAATGGGACCCGACGCATTCCGCACCGCCGAAAACGTGTCCGGGAGCGCAAAACATGAAAACGGGACCCGACGCCCTCGGAACCGCCGAAAACGAGTCCGGGAGCACAAAACTTGAAAACGGGACCCGACGCCCTCGGAACCGCCGAAAACGAGTCCGGGAGCGCAAAACATGAAAACGGGACCCGACGCCGTCTGTACCGTCGAAAACGAGTCTTGGAGCGCAAAACATGAAAACGGGACCCGACGCCCACGGAACCGTCGAAAACGAGTCCGGGAGCGCAAAATATGAAAATGGGACCCGACGCCCTCCGCACCGCCGAAACCTTGTCCGGGAGCGCAAAACATGAAAACGGGACCCGACGCCCTCCGCACCGCCGCAAAATCAGTCCGGGAGCGCAAAATATGAAAGGGGGACCCGACGCCCTCGGAACCGCCGAAAACGAATCCGGGAGCGCAAAACATGAAAACGGGACCCGACGCCCTCCACACCGCCGCAAAATCAGTCCGGGAGCGCATAATATGAAAGCGGGACCGGACGCCCTCGGAACCGCCGAAAACGAGTCCGGGAGCGCAAAACCTGAAAACGGGACCCGACGCCGTCTGTACCGTCGAAAACGAGAATTGGAGCGCAAAACATGAAAATGGGACCCGACGCCCTCCGCACCGCCGAAAATGTGTCCGGGAGCGCAAAACTTTAAAATGGGACCCGACGCATTCCGCACCGCCGAAAACGTGTCCGGGAGCGCAAAACATGAAAACGGGACCCGACGCCCTCGGAACCGCCGAAAACGAGTCCGGGAGCACAAAACTTGAAAACGGGACCCGACGCCCTCTGCACCGCCGAACACGTGTCCGGGAGCGCAAAACATGAAAACGGGACCCGACGCCCTCCGCACCGCCGAAAACGAGTCCGGGAGCGCAAAACATGAAAACGGGACCCGACGCCCTAGGAACCGCCGAAAACGAGTCTCGGAGCGCAAAACATGAAAACGGGACCCGACGCCCTCCACACCGCCGCAAAATCAGTCCGGGAGCGCATAATATGAAAGCGGGACCGGACGCCCTCGGAACCGCCGAAAACGAGTCCGGGAGCGCAAAACATGAAAACGGGACCCGACGCCATCTGTACCGTCGAAAACGAGAATTGGAGCGCAAAACATGAAAATGGGACCCGACGCCCTCCGCACTGCCGAAAATGTGTCAGGGAGCGCAAAACATTAAAATGGGGCCCGACGCCCTCCGCACCGCCGAAAACGTGTCCGGGAGCGCAAAACATGAAAATGGGTCCCGACGCCCTCGGAACCGCCGAAAACGAGTCCGGGAGCGCAAAACTTGAAAAAGGGACCCGACGCCCACGGAACCGTCGAAAATGAGTCCGGGAGCGCAAAATATGAAAATGGGACCCGACGCCCTCCGCACAGCCGAAACCGTGTCCGGGAGCGCAAAATAAGAAAGGGGGACCCGACGCCCTCGGAACCGCCGCAAAATCTGTCCGGGAGCGCAAAATAAGAAAGGGGGACCCGACGCCCTCGGAACCGCCGAAAACGAGTCCGGGAGCGCAAAACATGAAAACGGGACCCGACGCCCTCCGCACTGCCTCAAACGATTTCGGGAGCGCAAAACATGAAAACGAGACCCGACGCGCTCGGAACCGCCGAAAACGAGTCCGGATGCGCAAATCAAGAAAACGAGATCCGACACGCCCGGAACCGCCGAAAACGAGTCCGGGAGCGCAAAACATGAAAACGGGACCCGACGCCCTCCGCACCGCCGAAAACGTGTCCGGGAGCGCAAA
This sequence comes from Schoenoplectus triqueter, assembly GCA_964058805.1. Taxonomy (NCBI): domain Eukaryota; kingdom Viridiplantae; phylum Streptophyta; class Magnoliopsida; order Poales; family Cyperaceae; genus Schoenoplectus; species Schoenoplectus triqueter. Next base: position 11,797 of record CAXKVV010000284.1, on the reverse strand, counting down.
ACATGAAAACGGGACCCGACGCCCTCGGAACCGCCGAAAACGAGTTCGGGAGCGCAAAACATGAAAACAGGACCCGACGCCGTCTGTACCGTCGAAAACGAGTCTTGGAGCGCAAAACATGAAAACGGGACCCGACGCCCACGGAACCGTCGAAAACGAGTCCGGGAGCGCAAAATTTGAAAATGGGACCCGACGCCCTCCGCACCGCCGAAACCTTGTCCGGGAGCGCAAAACATGAAAACGGGACCCGACGCCCTCCGCACCGCCGCAAAATCAGTCCGGGAGCGCAAAATATGAAAGGGGGACCCGACGCCCTCGGAACCGCCGAAAACGAATCCGGGAGCGCAAAACATGAAAACGGGACCCGACGCCCTCCACACCGCCGCAAAATCAGTCCGGGAGCGCATAATATGAAAGCGGGACCGGACGCCCTCGGAACCGCCGAAAACGAGTCCGGGAGCGCAAAACTTGAAAACGGGACCCGACGCCGTCTGTACCGTCGAAAACGAGAATTGGAGCGCAAAACATGAAAATGGGACTCGACGCCCTCCGCACCGCCGAAAATGTGTCCGGGAGCGCAAAACTTTAAAATGGGACCCGACGCATTCCGCACCGCCGAAAACGTGTCCGGGAGCGCAAAACATGAAAACGGGACCCGACGCCCTCGGAACCGCCGAAAACGAGTCCGGGAGCACAAAACTTGAAAACGGGACCCGACGCCCTCTGCACCGCCGAACACGTGTCCGGGAGCGCAAAACATGAAAACAGGACCCGACGCCCTCCGCACCGCCGAAAACGAGTCCGGGAGCGCAAAACATGAAAACGGGACCCGACGCCCTAGGAACCGCCGAAAACGAGTCTCGGAGCGCAAAACATGAAAACGGGACCCGACGCCCTCCACACCGCCGCAAAATCAGTCCGGGAGCGCATAATATGAAAGCGGGACCGGACGCCCTCGGAACCGCCGAAAACGAGTTCGGGAGCGCAAAACTTGAAAACGGGACCCGACGCCGTCTGTACCGTCGAAAACGAGAATTGGAGCGCAAAACATGAAAATGGGACCCGACGCCCTCCGCACCGCCGAAAATGTGTCCGGGAGCGCAAAACTTTAAAATGGGACCCGACGCATTCCGCACCGCCGAAAACGTGTCCGGGAGCGCAAAACATGAAAACGGGACCCGACGCCCTCGGAACCGCCGAAAACGAGTCCGGGAGCACAAAACTTGAAAACGGGACCCGACGCCCTCGGCACCGCCGAACACGTGTCCGGGAGCGCAAAACATGAAAACGGGACCCGACGCCCTCCGCAACGCCGAAAACGAGTCCGGGAGCGCAAAACATGAAAACGGGACCCGACGCCCTAGGAACCGCCGAAAACGAGTCTCGGAGCGCAAAACATGAAAACGGGACCCGACGCCCTCCACACCGCCGCAAAATCAGTCCGGGAGCGCATAATATGAAAGCGGGACCGGACGCCCTCGGAACCGCCGAAAACGAGTCCGGGAGCGCAAAACATGAAAACGGGACCCGACGCCATCTGTACCGTCGAAAACGAGAATTGGAGCGCAAAACATGAAAATGGGACCCGACGCCCTCCGCACTGCCGAAAATGTGTCAGGGAGCGCAAAACATTAAAATGGGACCCGACGCCCTCCGCACCGCCGAAAACGTGTCCGGGAGCGCAAAACATGAAAATGGGTCCCGACGCCCTCGGAACCGCCGAAAACGAGTCCGGGAGCGCAAAACTTGAAAAAGGGACCCGACGCCCACGGAACCGTCGAAAACGAGTCCGGGAGCGCAAAATATGAAAATGGGACCCGACGCCCTCCGCACAGCCGAAACCGTGTCCGGGAGCGCAAAATAAGAAAGGGGGACCCGACGCCCTCGGAACCGCCGCAAACGAGTCCGGGAGCGCAAAACATGAAAACGGGACCCGACGCCCTCCGCACTGCCTCAAACGATTTCGGGAGCGCAAAACATGAAAACGAGACCCGACGCGCTCGGAACCGCCGAAAACGAGTCCGGATGCGCAAATCAAGAAAACGAGATCCGACACGCCCGGAACCGCCGAAAACGAGTCCGGGAGCGCAAAACATGAAAACGGGACCCGACGCCCTCCGCACCGCCGAAAACGTGTCCGGGAGCGCAAAACATGAAAACGGGACCCGACGCCCTCGGAACCGCCGAAAACGAGTCCGGGAGCGCAAAACATGAAAACAGGACCCGACGCCGTCTGTACCGTCGAAAACGAGTCTTGGAGCGCAAAACATGAAAACGGGACCCGACGCCCACGGAACCGTCGAAAACGAGTCCGGGAGCGCAAAATATGAAAATGGGACCCGACGCCCTCCGCACCGCCGAAACCTTGTCCGGGAGCGCAAAACATGAAAACGGGACCCGACGCCCTCCGCACCGCCGCAAAATCAGTCCGGGAGCGCAAAATATGAAAGGGGGACCCGACGCCCTCGGAACCGCCGAAAACGAATCCGGGAGCGCAAAACATGAAAACGGGACCCGACGCCCTCCACACCGCCGATAAATCAGTCCGGGAGCGCATAATATGAAAGCGGGACCGGACGCCCTCGGAACCGCCGAAAACGAGTCCGGGAGCGCAAAACTTGAAAACGGGACCCGACGCCGTCTGTACCGTCGAAAACGAGAATTGGAGCGCAAAACATGAAAATGGGACTCGACGCCCTCCGCACCGCCGAAAATGTGTCCGGGAGCGCAAAACTTTAAAATGGGACCCGACGCATTCCGCACCGCCGAAAACGTGTCCGGGAGCGCAAAACATGAAAACGGGACCCGACGCCCTCGGAACCGCCGAAAACGAGTCCGGGAGCACAAAACTTGAAAACGGGACCCGACGCCCTCTGCACCGCCGAACACGTGTCCGGGAGCGCAAAATATGAAAACGGGACCCGACGCCCTCCGCACCGCCGAAAACGAGTCCGGGAGCGCAAAACATGAAAACGGGACCCGACGCCCTAGGAACCGCCGAAAACGAGTCTCGGAGCGCAAAACATGAAAACGGGACCCAACGCCCTCCATACCGCCGCAAAATCAGTCCGGGAGCGCATAATATGAAAGCGGGACCGGACGCCCTCGGAACCGCCGAAAACGAGTCCGGGAGCGCAAAACATGAAAACGGGACCCGACGCCATCTGTACCGTCGAAAACGAGAATTGGAGCGCAAAACATGAAAATGGGACCCGACGCCCTCCGCACTGCCGAAAATGTGTCAGGGAGCGCAAAACATTAAAATGGGGCCCGACGCCCTCCGCACCGCCGAAAACGTGTCCGGGAGCGCAAAACTTGAAAATGGGTCCCGACGCCCTCGGAACCGCCGAAAACGAGTCCGGGAGCGCAAAACTTGAAAAAGGGACCCGACGCCCACGGAACCGTCGAAAACGAGTCCGGGAGCGCAAAATATGAAAATGGGACCCGACGCCCTCCGCACAGCCGAAACCGTGTCCGGGAGCGCAAAATAAGAAAGGGGGACCCGACGCCCTCGGAACCGCCGCAAAATCTGTCCGGGAGCGCAAAATAAGAAAGGGGGACCCGACGCCCTCGGAACCGCCGAAAACGAGTCCGGGAGCGCAAAACATGAAAACGGGACCCGACGCCCTCCGCACTGCCTCAAACGATTTCGGGAGCGCAAAACATGAAAACGAGACCCGACGCGCTCGGAACCGCCGAAAACGAGTCCGGATGCGCAAATCAAGAAAACGAGATCCGACACGCCCGGAACCGCCGAAAACGAGTCCGGGAGCGCAAAACATGAAAACGGGACCCAACGCCCTCCGCACCGCCGAAAACGTGTCCGGGAGCGCAAAACATGAAAACGGGACCCGACGCCCTCGGAACCGCCGAAAACGAGTCCGGGAGCGCAAAACATGAAAACGGGACCCGACGCCGTCTGTACCGTCGAAAACGAGTCTTGGAGCGCAAAACATGAAAACGGGACCCGACGCCCACGGAACCGTCGAAAACGAGTCCGGGAGCGCAAAATATGAAAATGGGACCCGACGCCCTCCGCACCGCCGAAACCTTGTCCGGGAGCGCAAAACATGAAAACGGGACCCGACGCCCTCCGCACCGCCGCAAAATCAGTCCGGGAGCGCAAAATATGAAAGGGGGACCCGACGCCCTCGGAACCGCCGAAAACGAGTCCGGGAGCGCAAAACATGAAAACGGGACCCGACGCCCTCCACACCGCCGCAAAATCAGTCCGGGAGCGCATAATATGAAAGCGGGACCGGACGCCCTCGGAACCGCCGAAAACGAGTCCGGGAGCGCAAAACTTGAAAACGGGACCCGACGCCGTCTGTACCGTCGAAAACGAGAATTGGAGCGCAAAACATGAAAATGGGACTCGACGCCCTCCGCACCGCCGAAAATGTGTCCGGGAGCGCAAAACTTTAAAATGGGACCCGACGCATTCCGCACCGCCGAAAACGTGTCCGGGAGCGCAAAACATGAAAACGGGACCCGACGCCCTCGGAACCGCCGAAAACGAGTCCGGGAGCACAAAACTTGAAAACGGGACCCGACGCCCTCTGCACCGCCGAACACGTGTCCGGGAGCGCAAAACATGAAAACGGGACCCGACGCCCTCCGCACCGCCGAAAACGAGTCCGGGAGCGCAAAACATAAAAACGGGACCCGACGCCCTAGGAACCGCCGAAAACGAGTCTCGGAGCGCAAAACATGAAAACGGGACCCGACGCCCTCCACACCGCCGCAAAATCAGTCCGGGAGCGCATAATATGAAAGCGGGACCGGACGCCCTCAGAACCGCCGAAAACGAGTCCGGGAGCGCAAAACATGAAAACGGGACCCGACGCCATCTGTACCGTCGAAAACGAGAATTGGAGCGCAAAACATGAAAATGGGACCCGACGCACTCCGCACTGCCGAAAATGTGTCAGGGAGCGCAAAACATTAAAATGGGGCCCGACGCCCTCCGCACCGCCGAAAACGTGTCCAGGAGCGCAAAACATGAAAATGGGTCCCGACGCCCTCGGAACCGCCGAAAACGAGTCCGGGAGCGCAAAACTTGAAAAAGGGACCCGACGCCCACGGAACCGTCGAAAACGAGTCTGGGAGCGCAAAATATGAAAATGGGACCCGACGCCCTCCGCACAGCCGAAACCGTGTCCGGGAGCGCAAAATAAGAAAGGGGGACCCGACGCCCTCGGAACCGCCGCAAAATCTGTCCGGGAGCGCAAAATAAGAAAGAGGGACCCGACGCCCTCGGAACCGCCGAAAACGAGTCCGGGAGCGCAAAACATGAAAACGGGACCCGACGCCCTCCGCACTGCCTCAAACGATTTCGGGAGCGCAAAAAATGAAAACGAGACCCGACGCGCTCGGAACCGCCGAAAATGAGTCCGGATGCGCAAATCAAGAAAACGAGATCCGACACCCCCGGAACCGCCGAAAACGAGTCCGGGAGCGCAAAACATGAAAACGGGACCCGACGCCCTCCGCACCGCCGAAAACGTGTCCGGGAGCGCAAAACATGAAATCGGGACCCGACGCCCTCGGAACCGCCGAAAACGAGTCCGGGAGCGCAAAACATGAAAACGGGACCCGACGCCGTCTGTACCGTCGAAAACGAGTCTTGGTGCGCAAAACATGAAAACGGGACCCGACGCCCACGGAACCGTCGAAAACGAGTCCGGGAGCGCAAAATATGAAAATGGGACCCGACGCCCTCCGCACCGCCGAAACCTTGTCCGGGAGCGCAAAACATGAAAACGGGACCCGACGCCCTCCGCACCGCCGCAAAATCAGTCCGGGAGCGCAAAATATGAAAGGGGGACCCGACGCCCTCGGAACCGCCGAAAACGAGTCCGGGAGCGCAAAACATGAAAACGGGACCCGACGCCCTCCACACCGCCGCAAAATCAGTCCGGGAGCGCATAATATGAAAGCGGGACCGGACGCCCTCGGAACCGCCGAAAACGAGTCCGGGAGCGCAAAACTTGAAAACGGGACCCGACGCCGTCTGTACCGTCGAAAACGAGAATTGGAGCGCAAAACATGAAAATGGGACTCGACGCCCTCCGCACCGCCGAAAATGTGTCCGGGAGCGCAAAACTTTAAAATGGGACCCGACGCATTCCGCACCGCCGAAAACGTGTCCGGGAGCGCAAAACATGAAAACGGGACCCGACGCCCTCGGAACCGCCGAAAACGAGTCCGGGAGCACAAAACTTGAAAACGGGACCCGACGCCCTCTGCACCGCCGAACACGTGTCCGGGAGCGCAAAACATGAAAACGGGACCCGACGCCCTCCGCACCGCCGAAAACGAGTCCGGGAGCGCAAAACATGAAAACGGGACCCGACGCCCTAGGAACCGCCGAAAACGAGTCTCGGAGCGCAAAACATGAAAACGGGACCCGACGCCCTCCACACCGCCGCAAAATCAGTCCGGGAGCGCATAATATGAAAGCGGGACCGGACGCCCTCGGAACCGCCGAAAACGAGTCCGGGAGCGCAAAACATGAAAACGGGACCCGACGCCATCTGTACCGTCGAAAACGAGAATTGGAGCGCAAAACATGAAAATGGGACCCGACGCCCTCCGCACTGCCGAAAATGTGTCAGGGAGCGCAAAACATTAAAATGGGGCCCGACGCCCTCCGCACCGCCGAAAACGTGTCCGGGAGTGCAAAACTTGAAAAAGGGACCCGACGCCCACGGAACCGTCGAAAACGAGTCCGGGAGCGCAAAATATGAAAATGGGACCCGACGCCCTCCGCACAGCCGAAACCGTGTCCGGGAGCGCAAAATAAGAAAGGGGGACCCGACGCCCTCGGAACCGCCGCAAAATCTGTCCGGGAGCGCAAAATAAGAAAGGGGGACCCGACGCCCTCGGAACCGCCGAAAACGAGTCCGGGAGCGCAAAACATGAAAACGGGACCCGACGCCCTCCGCACTGCCTCAAACGATTTCGGGAGCGCAAAACATGAAAACGAGACCCGACGCGCTCGGAACCGCCGAAAACGAGTCCGGATGCGCAAATCAAGAAAATGAGATCCGACACGCCCGGAACCGCCGAAAACGAGTCCGGGAGCGCAAAACATGAAAACGGGACCCGACGCCCTCCGCACCGCCGAAAACGTGTCCGGGAGCGCAAAACATGAAATCGGGACCCGACGCCCTCGGAACCGCCGAAAACGAGTCCGGGAGCGCAAAACATGAAAACGGGACCCGACGCCGTCTGTACCGTCGAAAACGAGTCTTGGAGCGCAAAACATGAAAACGGGACCCGACGCCCACGGAACCGTCGAAAACGAGTCCGGGAGCGCAAAATATGAAAATGGGACCCGACGCCCTCCGGACCGCCGAAACCTTGTCCGGGAGCGCAAAACATGAAAACGGGACCCGACGCCCTCCGCACCGCCGCAAAATCAGTCCGGGAGCGCAAAATATGAAAGGGGGACCCGACGCCCTCGGAACCGCCGAAAACGAGTCCGGGAGCGCAAAACATGAAAACGGGAGTCGACGCCCTAGGAACCGCCGAAAACGAGTCTCGGAGCGCAAAACATGAAAACGGGACCCGACGCCCTCCACACCACCGCAAAATCAGTCCGGGAGCGCATAATATGAAAGCGGGACCGGACGCCCTCGGAACCGCCGAAAACGAGTCCGGGAGCGCAAAACTTGAAAACGGGACCCGACGCCGTCTGTACCGTCGAAAACGAGAATTGGAGCGCAAAACATGAAAATGGGACCCGACGCCCTCCGCACCGCCGAAAATGTGTCCGGGAGCGCAAAACTTTAAAATGGGACCCGACGCCCTCCGCACCGCCGAAAATGTGTCCGGGAGCGCAAAACTTTAAAATGGGACCCGACGCATTCCGCACCGCCGAAAACGTGTCCGGGAGCGCAAAACATGAAAACGGGACCCGACGCCCACGGAACCGTCGAAAACGAGTCCGGGAGCGCAAAATATGAAAATGGGACCCGACGCCCTCCGCACCGCCGAAACCTTGTCCGGGAGCGCAAAACACGAAAACGGGACCCGACGCCCTCCGCACCGCCGCAAAATCAGTCCGGGAGCGCAAAATATGAAAGGGGGACCCGACACCCTCGGAACCGCCGAAAACGAGTCCGGGAGCGCAAAACATGAAAACGGGACCCGACGCCCTCCACACCGCCGCAAAATCAGTCCGGGAGCGCATAATATGAAAGCGGGACCGGACGCCCTCGGAACCGCCGAAAACGAGTCCGGGAGCGCAAAACTTGAAAACGGGACCCGACGCCGTCTGTACCGTCGAAAACGAGAATTGGAGCGCAAAACATGAAAATGGGACTCGACGCCCTCCGCACCGCCGAAAATGTGTCCGGGAGCGCAAAACTTTAAAATGGGACCCGACGCATTCCGCACCGCCGAAAACGTGTCCGGGAGCGCAAAACATGAAAACGGGACCCGACGCCCTCGGAACCGCCGAAAACGAGTCCGGGAGCACAAAACTTGAAAACGGGACCCGACGCCCTCTGCACCGCCGAACACGTGTCCGGGAGCGCAAAACATGAAAACGGGACCCGACGCCCTCTGCACCGCCGAAAACGAGTCCGGGAGCGCAAAACATGAAAACGGGACCCGACGCCCTAGGAACCGCCGAAAACGAGTCTCGGAGCGCAAAACATGAAAACGGGACCCGACGCCCTCCACACCGCCGCAAAATCAGTCCGGGAGCGCATAATATGAAAGCGGGACCGGACGCCCTCGGAACCGCCGAAAACGAGTCCGGGAGCGCAAAACATGAAAACGGGACCCGACGCCATCTGTACCGTCGAAAACGAGAATTGGAGCGCAAAACATGAAAATGGGACCCGACGCCCTCCGCATTGCCGAAAATGTGTCAGGGAGCGCAAAACATTAAAATGGGGCCCGACGCCCTCCGCACCGCCGAAAACGTGTCCGGGAGCGCAAAACTTGAAAAAGGGACCCGACGCCCACGGAACCGTCGAAAACGAGTCCGGGAGCGCAAAATATGAAAATGGGACCCGACGCCCTCCGCACAGCCGAAACCGTGTCCGGGAGCGCAAAATAAGAAAGGGGGACCCGACGCCCTCGGAACCGCCGAAAACGAGTCCGGGAGCGCAAAACATGAAAACGGGACCCGACGCCCTCCGCACTGCCTCAAACGATTTCGGGAGCGCAAAACATGAAAACGAGACCCGACGCGCTCGGAACCGCCGAAAACGAGTCCGGATGCGCAAATCAAGAAAATGAGATCCGACACGCCCGAAACCGCCGAAAACGAGTCCGGGAGCGCAAAACATGAAAACGGGACCCGACGCCCTCCGCACCGCCGAAAACGTGTCCGGGAGCGCAAAACATGAAATCGGGACCCGACGCCCTCGGAACCGCCGAAAACGAGTCCGGGAGCGCAAAACATGAAAACGGGACCCGACGCCGTCTGTACCGTCGAAAACGAGTCTTGGAGCGCAAAACATGAAAACGGGACCCGACGCCCACGGAACCGTCGAAAACGAGTCCGGGAGCGCAAAATATGAAAATGGGACCCGACGCCCTCCGGACCGCCGAAACCTTGTCCGGGAGCGCAAAACATGAAAACGGGACCCGACGCCCTCCGCACCGCCGCAAAATCAGTCCGGGAGCGCAAAATATGAAAGGGGGACCCGACGCCCTCGGAACCGCCGAAAACGAGTCCGGGAGCGCAAAACATGAAAACGGGACCCGACGCCCTAGGAACCGCCGAAAACGAGTCTCGGAGCGCAAAACATGAAAACGGGACCCGACGCCCTCCACACCGCCGCAAAATCAGTCCGGGAGCGCATAATATGAAAGCGGGACCGGACGCCCTCGGAACCGCCGAAAACGAGTCCGGGAGCGCAAAACTTGAAAACGGGACCCGACGCCGTCTGTACCGTCGAAAACGAGAATTGGAGCGCAAAACATGAAAATGGGACCCGACGCCCTCCGCACCGCCGAAAATGTGTCCAAGAGCGCAAAACTTTAAAATGGGACCCGATGCATTCCGCACCGCCGAAAACGTGTCCGGGAGCGCAAAACATGAAAACGGGACCCGACGCCCTCGGAACCGCCGAAAACGATTCCGGGAGCACAAAACTTGAAAACGGGACCCGACGCCCTCTGCACCGCCGAACACGTGTCCGGGAGCGCAAAACATGAAAACGGGACCCGACGCCCTCTGCACCGCCGAACACGTGTCCGGGAGCGCAAAACATGAAAACAGGACCCGACGCCCTCCACACCGCCGCAAAATCAGTCCGGGAGCGCATAATATGAAAGCGGGACCGGACGCCCTCGGAACCACCGAAAACGAGTCCGGGAGCGCAAAACATGAAAACGGGACCCGACCCCGTCTGTACCGTTGAAAACGAGTCTTGGAGCGCAAAACATGAAAATGGGACCCGACGCCCTCCGCACCGCCGAAAATGTGTCCGGGAGCGCAAAACTTTAAAATGGGACCCGACGCATTCCGCACCGCCGAAAACGAGTCCGGGAGCGCAAAACATGAAAACGGGACCCGACGCCCTCGGAACCGCCGAAAACGAGTCCGGGAGCGCAAAACTTGAAAACGGGACCCGACGCCCTCTGCACCGCCGAACACGTGTCCGGGAGCGCAAAACATGAAAACGGGACCCGACGCCCTCCGCACCGCCGAAAACGAGTCCGGGAGCGCAAAACATGAAAACGGGACCCGACGCCCTAGGAACCGCCGAAAACGAGTCTCGGAGCGCAAAACATGAAAACGGGACCCGACGCCCTCCACACCGCCGCAAAATCAGTCCGGGAGCGCATAATATGAAAGCGGGACCGGACGCCCTCGGAACCGCCGAAAACGAGTCCGGGAGCGCAAAACATGAAAACGGGACCCGACGCCATCTGTACCGTCGAAAACGAGAATTGGAGCGCAAAACATGAAAATGGGACCCGACGCCCTCCGCACTGCCGAAAATGTGTCAGGGAGCGCAAAACATTAAAATGGGGCCCGACGCCCTCCGCACCGCCGAAAACGTGTCCGGGAGCGCAAAACATGAAAATGGGTCCCGACGCCCTCGGAACCGCCGAAAACGAGTCCGGGAGCGCAAAACATGAAAACGGGACCCGACGCCATCTGTACCGTCGAAAACGAGAATTGGAGCGCAAAACATGAAAATGGGACCCGACGCCCTCCGCACTGCCGAAAATGTGTCAGGGAGCGCAAAACATTAAAATGGGGCCCGACGCCCTCCGCACCGCCGAAAACGTGTCCGGGAGCGCAAAACTTGAAAAAGGGACCCGACGCCCACGGAACCGTCGAAAACGAGTCCGGGAGCGCAAAATATGAAAATGGGACCCGACGCCCTCCGCACAGCCAAAACCGTGTCCGGGAGCGCAAAATAAGAAAGGGGGACCCGACGCCCTCGGAACCGCCGCAAAATCTGTCCGGGAGCGCAAAATAAGAAAGGGGGACCCGACGCCCTCGGAACCGCCGAAAACGAGTCCGGGAGCGCAAAACATGAAAACGGGACCCGACGCCCTCCGCACTGCCTCAAACGATTTCGGGAGCGCAAAACATGAAAACGAGACCCGACGCGCTCGGAACCGCCGAAAACGAGTCCGGATGCGCAAATCAAGAAAATGAGATCCGACACGCCCGGAACCGTCGAAAACGAGTCCGGGAGCGCAAAACATGAAAACGGGACCCGACGCCCTCCGCACCGCCGAAAACGTGTCCGGGAGCGCAAAACATGAAATCGGGACCCGACGCCCTCGGAACCGCCGAAAACGAGTCCGGGAGCGC
>CAXKVV010000283.1:0-33490 GCA_964058805.1 Schoenoplectus triqueter | reverse complement strand
TGATGATGATAATAATAATAATAATAATAATAATAGTAAAATAATAATCATAATAGTAAGATAATAATAATAATAAAGTAATAAAAAATAATCATAATAAATAATAATATTATAATAGTAATATAATAAATATATAAAAATAATCATAATATAGTAATATAATAATAATAAATTATAATTATAATCATAATTATAATAATATAATAATAATAAGTAATCATAATCATAATCATGATAATAATAATTATAGTCATAATCATAATAATATAACCATAATCATAATCATAATAATATAATAAAAAAATATAATCATAATCATAAAAATAATTATAATTAGAATAATATAATAATAGATTAATCATAAATATAATCAACATATAATAATATAATAAAATATAATAAAATAGTAATAAAGTAATAAATAATAATCATAATAAATAATAATATTATAATAGTAATATAATAAAAATATAAACATAATCATAATATAGTAATATAATAATAATAATAAATTATAATTACAATCATAATTATAATAATATAATAATAAGTAATCATAATTTTAATAATATAATCATAATATAATAATCATAATCATAATCATGATAATAATAATTATAGTCATAATCATAATAATATAACCATAATCATAATCATAATAATATAATAATAAAAATATAATCATAATCATAAAAATAATTATAAATAATTATAATTATAATAATATAATAATAAATTAATCATCACTATAATCAACATATAATAATATAATACATAATAAAATAATAATAAATAATAATAATCATAATCATAATCATCATAATATAATAATATAATAATAAATAATCTTGATCATAATAATATAATAATAATAAAATTATATTTATAATGATAATAAATAATATAATAATACTAATGGTAACGATAATATAATAACAATAATGATAATAATAATTTAATAATAATAACATAATGATAATAATAATAAATAATAATTATAATATTAATATAATAATAAATTATAATCATAAATATAATATAATAATATAATAATACTAAATCTTAATCATAATCATAATATAATACATCATAATCAAATAATAATCGCTATTCCGACGAGAGCTAATCCGGTATTCCACATATAAGTTGGTATACCGGATTAGCACTATTCCGCACTCTTCTACTTAGTCTAAAATACGTTTGGCAAATTAATTCGTCGGAATAGTTATTCTATTCTAACTTTTTGCTATTCCATTCTTTGCCAAACACTCCCTTAGATTATTTTAGTATATGACTTAATTTAGAACTAATTTAATATTTTGTGTTATTTAAATTTGGATCAAAGAATTTTTTCTTCTTTATTTTTATGAATATAATAATCTTTTTTAAATAAAATTAGTTTTCTATGAGTGTTCAAAAGAAATTACGCTGGTTATGATGCAAAGGAAAAGAAAATAAATGAATGAGACAAGAAAAGTAAATTCTTATACGGGTCCGTTTGATTTGCAGGGATGTAAGGGATATTATAAAAATCTTGAAACTTTGATTTGTTAGAAAAAGAGCCGTAAAGATAGGAGGGAGGATAGGCTTTTAATTTTTCAACAAGCATAGCATTTTACTTTTTAAAATATAAATATATATGTATCATTATGTGTAGCTGGTCAGAAATAAAGAATACTCAACTCATTACATGTATCACAAGCTTTGAAATCCATAAAGCATTGAAGTTTTATCTAACTTTTTAGTTATGAACCCACCCTAACCCATTTTTCCTCCTCTTTCTTTTGCTTTCCAGTTAAAAATTAGGGAACCGGAAATAAAATAAAAAATAAAAAGAGCAAAAGAGGGGACAGGCTCGAAAAGATCTGTATTTTCTGAAGATCTCAACATCAAACAATCTAAAGAAAGATTATGGAAATACCTCCCTCTTCCTTCATATTCCTTCAAATCAAACAGACCTCCAATTTAGAAGGTCAAAAATCTATGGAGTTTTCATATAATTGTTGGAGATAAGTAAATTTATTTGAACAAATAAAATTTTATCCAGTTACTCTCTCCCCACCTCTCCACTCGTCTATCCTCTTCTGGAGCAAAGGGTGAGGTGAAATAAAAGTAAAGTTTTACACCAAAATATTTCACATTTATAACTAGACAAAAAGAAAATAGTTAATTAACTTTGTGAACTTACCACATTTTTTTAAAAAGAACAACAATAATTTGTTGGAAAAAAAATTGCTAAATTAAAACCAATTTAGCAATCTGTCCAAGCTAAAATGCTGTTTTTTTTTTGCAGATTTAAAATCCATGATTAGCTGATATATTAAAAACACCACTCATCAAACATAAATTGGTTGATAAGAAGAGGAAAATAGAACAACTTTGTGAATTCTTGCAACCTCACTAAGTATATACACTTAACCGCGAAAAAAACAATTACCAAACCTTTTCAAGTTATTGAACTTACCCAAGAAAAAAAAAAGAATAAAACAATAGACATAATTCGCAACTCCTCTGATTTCTCAATAGGATATATGCACAAAATTTACAAGCCTTATTGGATGTTCTCCCCAAAAGAAACCCCCTGAAATGTGACAAGTACTGATTTTCACTTGAAGTCCCTGTCGGAGGAAGCCACTGAAAGAAGTGTGGTATCATCCTCTGAAGAAAAAGCTGTCGTGGCCGCAGCTGACGAACAAATAGTGGTCGATACTTGACCAAAATTATGATTTTCTTTTGTGTTTTTCACTTTTAGGTCCATAAAATCACTAATTACTGCAGGTTTGGTGATTCTCTCTGCGCTTATTTCTTTTGCCCCTGTAAGTAATCTTAAAACATTTGACATAGAAGGACGTAATTTGGTAGCATCTTGGGTGCACAATAGCGCAACCTTTAAGAAACGAGTTGCCTCTTCCATGTTCAAATCATTTCCCAAAAAGGAATCAACTATCTGCTCTAGGTTTCCCTGCTCATACAATACCCATGTCTGCAAGGAGAAAAAAAAATTAAGGGTGTTACACAAAAGATACCTAAATTAGAAAACTCAATTTCCCTGCACTATGTACATCAGTTTTTTGTTTCTCTAGTATTTTTGTACATTGTATGCTCGTTTTGGTTTCTAACGAGCTCTCTGTTGAAGTACACTCTACTTTGTTTCGTTTTCTCAAAATTAATTTGGTCAACATGTGTCAATGTTCATAGAACCAAAATTAAATAAATAACAGGGACGCACAGACCCAATTATATCTTTGCTATCAAAACTAGGACCGCAAGAGACTGACATTAGTTGACATGCAAAATCATCAATGGCAAGACTTGTCCCAAGTCAATCCCCTACCGTGTCTCATTGTGGTCCCCAAAGCAACAAAAATGAAAAAAAAAATAGTTAAGTGAAAAAAAATCACTAGTAAATAAACCAAGGATGATTGTCAAGTTAAAATGAAACATACTCGTTCAAGAAGGAACTGATCCTCATAAGGCAGCCTAGTGTTGGTGTTGCATCTACCGCTTACAATTTCCAACAGAAGAACCCCAAAACTGTATATATCTGATTTTCTAGTCACCTGACCTCTTATAGCATATTCCGGAGCCAAGTAACCTCTAAATTAAACACAAAAGAAAACAAAATCAGAACTCCTTTGATCTTCACACTGACATCAAGCTTCAAATCCAAATGTTTGAACTCCCTTGTTTTTTTTTCTCTAAAATTAAGCTAAATATAGAAGAATGAAAATCTTACATGGTACCAGCAACCCTAGTGCTGACATGGGTGGCATTAGGAGGGAGAAGCTTAGCTAATCCAAAATCAGAAATCTTAGGGGTTAAATCTTTGTCTAGTAATACATTACTAGCTTTTATATCCCTGTGTATAATAGGAGGTCTAATTTCATCATGAAGGAATGCCAGGCCACGGGCTACCCCTATGCAGAGATTCACACGGGTCTTCCAGTTGAACTCCAAATTATCAGGGTTTCGACCTGCATTTGAAAATAAATATAAATGAATTGATGATATCTTGATACTTTTTAAAAGTTGTCAACTGACTGAACTGAAACACTGGCAAGGAAGGGGTAAAATATTAAAAGAAATTATTTGAGATAAAACTGAGACTTCATGATTGGTCCATATAATACAGTACATACTGACATGCTACTGGTACTGGACACAGTGGTTCCATCCTCACCAGGCCTCGAGCAGAGGCATACTGCACTCAAGGAAAGTGCTTGTCCAGATAATACCAGTGCAGATAAGGACTTGCTAGTGTTGTAACCATCCGCGGTCTGAACAGCAAATATTGAACACGTTCTAGCAGGTATCCATCCCAATTCCCCGAAAAAATAAATTGTACTTAAAAGCAAAAGAATGATAAATAATGTATTTCAGCTCCATTTCAAGCAAAAAAAAAAGATAAAAAGTGTGTTGCGCACCTAGAAGTGTTTGAGAGAGGCTATTATTTTCCATATAAGGATAGACAAGAATTCGATGGATGCCTTCAACACAGCAACCATGTAACCTGACAAGGTTTTCATGATTTATGTCTGATATAACCGTTAATTCCGTCAAAAACTCCCGCACACCTTGTCTAGATTCTGAGGAGAGAACCTTAACTGCCACAAAGGTCCCATCTTTCAGCTTTCCCTATATCATGTAAACCAGATAATTTATTATATGAAATCAGCCTATTCAGAAATGCAATATGATTCAGTTTTTCCACAGCCAATAATTTGCTTAGTGTTTATTTCTTGTGCAAAATTGGACTAAAATTTATAGAAGCACCCTTCAACCCTAAGATATTTGAGAAAAAACCGTTAAAAAGGAAGATATTTGGAAAAGAAACCTAACACAAGGTAAATGGTACATTGCTATAACTAATAAAAGATTGGCTTATAATGATGATGCACTCAAAGTTCAAAAAGAAGACGGTGCACTCATGTTTCTTGACCAGAAATTGAACTAAAATCAAAACAGAATAATCGATATTGTATTTGATGTCCTATAAAGATGAACTAGCTATAGAGAAATGAAGTAAAAATAATTAATTTCAGATTCAGCAGACAACTGCTATTCACAAACAACACAATGCTTTATTCATCATAAGTCAGAAATGAGAAAATATTGGACATGCATTTTCAGAGAGAGCAGAATATGTCACTCAGGAAGAGTGACATACAATAAATACTGCAAATGAGATATTACCTTATAGACTGAACCAAAACCGCCTTCACCAATCTTATTTGCAATGCTGAAGCCATCAGTGGCCTTTCTCAATTCATTGTAAGTGAATATTTTAATTCTGTTGACACCTGGAATATCTGAAATATATACAGAAGTACTAAAATTAAGTTTTGATATTTGAGATCTATGATCTCTATGATTTCGGAATGGGTTTCATTTTTAGCCTATCCCAATTTATTTAGGATTAAAGACTTTGTTGTTGTTGTTGTATTAAAAGCAAGTAACAGATAGTGTAAGAAGACAAAAGTAAGATATTAACCCTACACCCACACCAAAATAATGGAGAAATGGAAAAAGTACACTTCGTGCTTTTTAATTGGTATTAGCTGAACATTATTTATGACCTCCATGACCAAATTTGAACTATGTAAACCCTATTTGAGTCTTAGCTGATGCAAAAATTGGGGCACATACCTTCATTTTGTCGAACAGTTTCAAGCACACTGTTTTTCCCAAATAAGCCACAGAAGCAACTCATTACTCGTTTAACCAATCTGTGTTTTCCCTGCCTAAGGCTTGTTTCTTCTGATCAATCACAACCTATACAAAATTATAATAATGTTTTAGGCAGATATCTCAAAATGGTATTGTGATCTACGAAGGAAAGAATGAATGTCCTTTATTATCAATCAGGGGTTTATCTACCACCTTGGTCCAAAAGTCAACTATTATAAATAAATTAGGACCACCAAGGACGAAAAGTTAAAATTAGTTAGGTCATGAAACGACTTAGAAAAATCCAAAAATGCCAACCGAGTCGATGTGGTCCATCAAGCTTCTAAAAAGGCCGCCATCAAATTGCAACATCCTCCGTTAAATATTGAACTGGACACGAGGTTTATCTATGATTGGTTCTTTTTTTCTTCACGCAAATATAAAATCCATTTGAGATAGATCAAATGTGAACACGAGACGATGTTATTTCAACTTGACCCTTTCAAAAGTAATAATGGGAACAACATCCTTCCATTATAAGCGTATCCTTTTAGCAAAAAACCAGTTGGGTGTTTACTAAAATATCTTGCAACAAAAGATAAAAAAATAACCAAAAGCTATTCAACTTCTCTGAACCATAATCAAAGAACGCATATTTTTACATGAACTACAATAATTAAGTTCACCAAATTGGTATCATTCACATGAAATAAGTACTAATACCATAAAAATCACAGTACACAAAAAAATTACTAATTCGTTGAAAAGATTGAATGAAACTGATAAAGTAGAGATTACCAAGAAAATTTAAGGCAGACGATAAACTACAGCTCCTGCTAATTACCAGAGAGTCAATCCCAATACCACTTCAAAAATCCCTGTAAATGGGCAAAATCAGATACCAAATTACAAAACTAAAAAAGAAGAACCAGAACCAACAAAAATCCGAGCAGAACGAGAGAATTACAAGAATTTGTTCTGATGGAAGAAGCATAGACAGAGGCGGCGCAAGTTAGCAGACAGGCGCTCCGTATCTGTGAGATGATTGAGAGATAGCGTGTAGATGCGATAGTTATTGGTTATAAAGAAAGAGAGAGAGGGAGAATGGGAGATTTGCCCTTCTTATTTGCGTAATTTATTCGGTATTAGCTACCAGCTCATCTGCCAGGATGTAAGAAATGTGCAAGAGACATTGACTTCAAAACAAAAGCTTTCATACCTGGTATGGGTTCCGGAAATGCATCTTCTCCAGTTGTAACAAACAAGAGAGGGACTGATAGATTTTTTTATAGGGTGAGGAACTGAGATTCCTTGACAATGCGTTAAAATTTGGAAATGAACTCTTAAATAAATATAAAAAAATTAAAATAAAAAAAATTATAGATATATTTTTTTTATAGTTTGACCTTGTTTTAAATTTTAAGTAATTTTATTATCATTTGTTAGTTCATTAAAGACCGTTAAATTGTATAAAATATTAATGGTTTTGATGAATTATGAAACAATAATTAAATTATATAAAATTTAAAATACTATGAATATATAAATAAAAGAAAATATCTATAATTCTTATCTATTTTTATATTTATTTAAAAATTTATTATCAAAATATTCCATTATCGAGTGATCCCATCTTTAGTTTATATACTTCGGGTCAAATTTACAAAATGTCGCCGATTTTATCATTTACGTTTGGTCCTTACAAATTTTGACTTGTATTCTGATAGTTAAATGTTGTGACTACCACCAATTTGCAGTTAATTTAATTCTTCTATAATATAACAATTTTGTTATGAATAATAACGTTGCACCAGGTCAAATTAAAAGTTAGATAAAGGTCGTGGAGCACAATTAAGAATAATGATGATAATAATAATAATTCGCTTTTCACATATGTTAAATGTTTGAAAATGATTTGTCTTGTTAAAAAAAATGGCCACCAACTTCTCCATTAAGAACATGTCCAAGAAAAACTATGTATATTAGAGTTATAATTCGGATTTCGCCCCGATAATATAGTCCTAAAAAATAATAAATAAACAATATAAAATTTCATAAAATTTAGACTTAATATTTTTAAATACTACGTAATAATAATTATAATACTAACTAATATAATTAAACACATAATAATCTATAAATGATCATATAAAAAATTGAATCATTTAAATAGTTAAGTTTTACCTTAAGTATATTATACATATTATTTTAAATGAGGAGAGAGAAACTATTTTATATGAACCATTGAATTCAAAAAGATAAAAAAAATTTAAAAAATTAATGATGAAAAAAATGATGATGTGCATGTTTGAAAATCTTAAAAACTTAACTCTCTTTGTATATTAAAAATATTGAATGCAGTTCAATTGACCCTCATCTTTTTACATTTAATAACTTCTGTAAACATTTATTTTTAATATTTTCTAAGCAAGCTTTACTATTAGTGTTGAATTTACCTCGTGATCGTATATGGTTGATTCCTATTGTAGTAGTTATCCATTTGGCCCTTTTCACATCCACATCGCCTCTCAAATACTTGCAAGTTGTACATTTCTTGATGACTATATATCTTAATATTGTTGAAATCACATAACTTTTTTATATACGTATGATGAGATAATATTAAATACATGTGGTTGATATTTGTTAATTTGAACACATACATATTTGGTCTAATGACTATTAGATCCTTTCTCATGAAAATAATAAGCAAAAGATGAACTGAAAATATTTGGGTGACCAAAATAGAAAATATTGATACTTGAATGTTCAAATTATTTTTATTCATGTTAAAAGTTTGTTCACTTCTAACAGCATAATCTAAAAAAACATTTTTATAATATATTGTAATTGATGGTGAATGGTGAATTGGTGATGGATATCCTCTCTATAAAAAAAATTAATTCATTCAACGTGCATTTGAAGAAATGGACGTCCAAATTCAATAAAAGACCAAATTTAATAAAAAAAAGTTCTCGAAAAGATATTCAAGCTTTATCCGTGTTTTGGAATTGTAATAAAAAAAGGGCTATGTTAAATTTAATGGGTGGGATCACTTGAAAATAGGTTATTTTGACAATCTTGATAATGAATTTTCAAATAAATACTAAAAAAATCTTAAAAATAAAAAAACTTTATGAATATGTTGTTCTACTTATAAATTGATTGTGATTCAAATTTCATGTATTTTCATTATCATTTGATACTCCATCAAGAACCATCAAAATCTTATATAATTTACAACGGTTATAATTTGACGGTCTTTGATGGACTATTAAATGATAATGAAATTGCATGAAATTTGAATCACCATTAATTTATAAATAGAAGAACACGTTCATAAGGTTTTTTATTTTTAATATTTTTTCGTATTTATTTAAAAATTCATTGTCAAAATTATTAAGATAACCATTGTCAAGTGATCCCTTCCCAAATTTAATTAGCACCTATTACGGAATAATAAAAAAAAATAGATTGAGCATAACCATTTTTGGTGATTTTACATATATCATATGGTTTATAAAAATAAATGTTAACAAGAAGACACTAATTATCAAGATCTAGGCGCATACAAGAATGTGTTTTATTTGCACAAAATAACAAGATTTATTATCTATTTACTTGGAACTTGGAAGGGACCCGTTTGATTGTTTCCGCCGTTCCGGTGTATGTTCTGTACTAGCATTATTGCTCTTTTTTAGTTTTTTTATCACTACAGCTAATAAAAGTATAAAACACAAGGAAAACAAATATACTAATAACAGCTAATATAACACAAAAAGAAAACAATATAAAGTAACAAAAAAATATATAGACAGAAAAATGCCTAACCTGACAATAAATGTGTGAAAAGAAACCTATATATATATATAGAAGGGGCTATAGTGCTTCACGAAATACAAAACTTCTTGTACTTCGTATCCATATTTTAAATTTGAAAGTTTAAATGGTCAATCCAAATTATTGAAGATGATCTCTATATTGAAATATCTTTGAAAATTAAATTTTATATTTTTCTGAAATTTTTTGTTATTTTTTGGAGAGTGAAAATTCATTAATATTGAACGGTGCAAAATTTATTAGATCGATAAAATTTATACCCATTTAAAAAATAGTAAAAAATTAAAAAAAATATAAAATTCGATCTCCAAAGATATTTTAATATGAAGATCATCTTCAACGGTTTGAATCGACTGTTTGAAGTTTTAAATTTGATATACGGACACGAAGCACAAGAGGCTTTGTATGTAGTGAAACACCATAGTCTCACTATATATATATATATATATATAGATATATATAGAGTGAGAGAGAGAATTCGACTATGGTGCTTTGCAAAGTACAGATGTGTTGTGTGCTTTACGCTCTATTTTTAATTTTAAGTTATAAATAATCGATCAGAACCGTTCAATCTAATCTTCATATTAAAATCTATTAGTAAACCAAATTTTATATGTTTTAGAATTTCTTTGCTATTTTTTCTAGTGAGGAGAAAATGACTTGATCTGAGATTTCTGGTTCATCCAAAAATGATGATTTTCCTCCTATCCAAAAAAATAGCAAATGAATTTCAAAAAATATAAAATTTGGTTTACAAAAAGATTTTGATATGGAGATTATATTGAGCGGTTTAGATCGATCATTTCAGACTTAAAATTAATAATAGAGCGCAAAGCACACAATGCACTTGTACTTTGCAAAGCACCATAGCCTATATATATATATGAAGAGAGAGAGAGAGAAAGTCTAAAATGCAATGCGTTGCTTGGATATGCTTGTGCACCATGTCAAAATCTCAAACTACAACATAAAAATGATCGATCCGAACCGTTCAATTTATTCTCCATACCAACTCTTTTAGAAAATCAAATTTTATATTTTTAAAATTAAAAAAATATTTTTGCTATTTTTTGGACCAAGAGAAAGTTACTTGATTTGAGAATTTTGGATCGTCCAATAATGATAATTTTCTTCTAACAAAAAATAGCAAATAAATTTAAAAAATAATATAAATTTTGATTTTCTACAAGAACTTGATATGGAGAATAAAATGAACGGTTTGGATTGGTCATTTTTAACTTAAAGTTTGAGATTTTAGTATAATGCACGAACACATCCGTACAATGCATTGCATTTTAGACTATATATATATATATAGATAGAGAGAGAGAGAAGGAAAATAAAGATACCGTGAGCTTAAGCTCACGTAGTCCTTCCGTGAGATTAACTCAAAAAATACATCAAATCTTCTCTAAATTTTAATTTATCATGCTCATTAAATTATTTATATGAAAATATTATGGAATGCAAAAATTTGGAATGTTTTAAGTTTTTTAAGTTATGATATTTAATTTTTAAAAATCAGCTCTAAAAATAATAATAAAATATTTAATGTTTGAACATCATAATTAAAAATTAAAAATGGTGACTTAAAAAACTCAAAACGCTCTAAAATTTTGCATCCCATAAGATTTTCATATAAAAAATTTAATGAGTATCATAAAATTAAAATATAGAGATGATTTGATATATTTTTTGAGTTAAACTCACTAAAGATCTCCATGAGCTTAATCTCACGATATATTTACTTTCTCTGTCTCTCTCTCTCTCTCTCTATATATATATAATAAAGATATCATGAGCTTAAGCTAACAGAGACATTCCGTGAACTTAACTCAAAAAATACATCAAATCATTTTTAAATTTTAATTTATCATTCTCATTAAATTTTTTATATGAAAAAATCTTATGGGATGCAAAAATTTGGAGTGTTTTGAGTTTTTTAAGTCACCGTTTTTAATTTTTTAAAATGATGTTCAAGTATTGAATATATTTATTATTTTAGAGATGATTTTCAAAAATTGAAAACCATGACTTAAAAACCTCAAAACACTCCAAAATTTTGCATCCCATAAGATTTTCATATAAAAAAATTAATGAGCATGATACATTAAATTTTGGAGACGATTTGATATGCTTTTTGAGTTAAGCTCACTGAATGCCTCCGCGAGTTTAAACTCACGATATATAGAGTAAAGCTAGCGTGCTCCTAGGAGTACGGAGCCCCTCCGTGATTCTAGCTCAAAAAATATATCAAATGATCAAAAAAAAATTATTTATCATTCTCATTAAATTCTTCATATTGAAATCTTGTGGGCTATAAAAATAGAGTGTTTTGAGTTTTCTAATTCTCTCTTTTTAATTTTTAAAAATAATGTACAAATATTAAATATTTTATTATTATTTTTAGAGTTAATTTTTAAAAATTAAAAAGAATGATTTAGAAAACTTGAAACACTCTAAATTTTTGCACCCTATAAGATTTCAATATGAAAAATTTAATAAGAGTGATAAATCAAAAATTTAAAGATCATTTGATATGTTTTTGAGTTACGATCACGGAGGGACTTTGTGCTCCTAGGAGCACGCTAGATTTACACACACACACACACACACACACACACACACACACATATATATAGTTAGGCTATGATGATATGCATAGCACGGATCGCTCTCGTGCTATGGATCGATTCTTTATTTTCTAAGTTTAAATGGTCAATCCGAACTATATAGAATGATTTTCATATGAATATCTCGAAGTAGACCAAATTTTATATTTTTTAGGATTTTTAATATTTTTTTAAGATAATAAGAAAATCACTTGATTTAGTTATTATGAGCCATTCAAAATAGATGATTTTCTTATTATCTTAAAAAATAGTAAAAAATTTTAAAAAATATAAATTTTAGTTTACGTCGAGATATTCATATAAAAATCATTTTGTACGGCTGGATCGACCATTTACACTTATCAGTCTATAACATGAGGGCGATCGTGCTATGCATATCAATATAACCCAACTCTCTCTCTCTCTCTCTCTCTATATATATATATATAATTAGGCTATGGTGCTTTGCAAAGCACAAAAGCGTCGTGTGCTTAACGCTCTATTTTTAATTTTAAGTCAGAAATGATCGATCCAAATCGCCCAATCTAATCTCCATATCAAAATCTATTAGTAAACCAAATTTTATATTTTTTGGAATTTATTTGCTATTTTTTTGGATAGGGAAAAAACTATCATTTTTGGATGAACCAGAATTCTCAAATCAAGTCATTTTCTCTTCATCAGAAAAAAAACAAAAAATTCTAAAAAATATAAATTTGGTTTACTAATAGATTTTTATATGAAGATTAGATTGAACGGTTCGGATCGATTATTTCTGACTTGAAATTAAAAATAGAGCACAAAGCGTGCTCCTAGGAGGATGGAGCCCCTCCGTGATCCTAACTAAAAAAATATATCAAATAATATTTAAATTTTGATTCATCACTCTCATTAATTTCTTCATATTAAAATCTTATGGGGTACAAAAATTTGGGGTGTTTTGAGTTTCTTAGGTCGCTCTTTTTAATTGTTGAAAATAATGTACAAAAATTTAATATTTTATTATTATTTTTAGATTTGATTTTCAAAAACTGAAAAGAGGGAATTAGAAAACTTAAAACACCCTAAATTGTTTTATAGTCCATAAGATTTCAATATGAAGAATTTAATGAGAGTGATAAATCAAAATTTGAAGATCATTTGATATATTTTTTGAACTATAATCATGGAGGAGCTTCGTGTTCCTAGGATTACGCTAATTTTACTAAATATATATATCTCCGTGCTCCTAGGAGCACGCTAATTTTACTATATATTTATAGACTATTATGAAAACGTTTGCATTTCAGCCGATATACAAACCGATCAAAAACTATATTTTAAAATCTAAAAAAATTTTAATTTATGTTTTTCATTAAATTCTTCATATGAAAACCTTGCAGGATACAAAAATTTAGTGTGTTTTGAATTTTTTAATTCACTTTTTGATTTTTTAAAAAATAACACAAACATTGAATATTTCTTATTATTTTTAGAGCTATTTTTTTTAAATTCAAAAGAGTGACTTAAAAAACACAAAACAATCCAAATTTTTGTATCCCATAAGGTTTTCATATGAAGAATTTATTGGAAACTATAAATTGAAATTTTTGAGATTTGAAAATATAGTTTTTGATCCTTTGTATTTGTATATCGGCTGAAATTCCGGTTTTCATAATAGTCTACCTCTAATATATATATACATATATATAGATATATATATATATATACATACATACATACATATAATTAGGCTATGGTGTTTTGAGCTCTATTTTTAATTTGAAGTCAAAAATGATCAATCCAAACCGCTCAATCTAATCTCCATATCAAAAATCTATTAGTAAACCAAATTTTATATTTTTTAGAATTTATTTGCTATTTTTTTCATAGGGGGAAAACCATCATTTTTGGATGAACCAGAATTCTCGGATCAAGTCATTTTTCTCCTCATCAGATAAAATAGAAAAAAAATTCTAAAAAATATAAAATTTGGTTTACTAATTGATTTTTATATGAAGATTAGATTGAACGGTTCAAATCGGTTATTTCTGATTTGAAATTAAAAATAAAATGTAAAACACACAACGTCTTTGTACTTTGTAAAGCACCATAGTCGGAGTATATATATATATATATATATATATATATATATATATATATGTGTGTGTGTGTGTGTGTGTGTGTGTGTTAATGTTTTTTATAAAGTACAAAATACTTCGTACTTCACGCTTATATCTTATGTTTTAAAATTTAAATGGACAATCTAAACCGTTAAATATGATTTTCATATCAAAATCTCTTTGGTGATCAAATTTTATATTTTTTAGATTTTTTTGCTATTTATTTAAAGGGATAGAAAATCGTTGATATTGAATGGTTCAGAAGACGTTAGATCAATGAATTTTGTAGCCCTTAAAAAAATAGTAAAAAAACATTCCAAAAAATATAAAATTTGATCACCAAGAAGATTTTGATATGAAGATCATATTTAATGGTTTGGATCGTTCATTTAAATTTTAAAACATGAGATATAAATGTGAAGTACAAAATATTTTGTGCTTTATAAAGCATATTAGCACACCGAGACTAGCTACGGTGATTCCATAAGCATTTTGAGCCGAAATACTTATGGCTCAAATTTCAAAATCCCGTGCTTGAAATATCCATTTAAATATCTTAAAAATTCTTCATATCATAATCTTGTAGATTATCAATTTTCATCAAATTTAGAATTAGTTTACTATACTTAATAAATTTTAAAAGATGACTCTAAATATAATTAAAAATACTAATTTTACTATTTTTCAAAAATCATTAAGTATAGTAAATTAACTCCAAACATGATAAAAATTGATAATTTATAAGATTATGATATGAAAAAAAATTGAGCTATTTAAATTAAAATTTCAATCACGAAATTTTAAATTTTGTGTCATAATCACTTGGCCGAAATACTTATGAAATCACGGTACGCAAACTCTTAGCGCGCATATATATATAAAAACGAAAAGAAGACACCTCACCTACTCGTCTAGATTCAAGCATGTACATATGTAATCATCTTAAATGCATATTACCATAATATGGATAGATATAACGTCAGCTATTGCTGACGTGCTGTCTCTCATTAATTCTTTATAACTATAATATAATTTTTTTGTCTTCAATATGAAAACCCAACTAATGGACGTATCCTGTGCGTTGGCACGGAAGGAGAGAGTGTCAGTCAAATAAACGTGCTTGGTTTGGATGCAAAGTTGCAAAGGAAGCTTGTAAGCTGCTTCCTATAATCCTTTTGCCTGACGACAGCAGTCATAGTGTCACACCTTGAATCAAGGTTTTATGATTCAACAAACATTGAATCGTGTGAAAATCATGGGTTTTGAACCAGAGAATTTCCACGTGATGGTGCATTTCAAATGAATTTTTTGAGATACAATTGAATTTAAAATGAACTATTTTCTGTTAAACATATCTTGTTAATTACTTTGAATTTTCAAGTTGAAGCGGCCGGACTTTTTTTTCAAAGTAAAGTTTTGACTTTCAATTTTGTAATTTGCTCGCAGGTACGTCAAGAGAATCAAACAGCAGATTATATTTTGCGGATTTCTAAAGTTGTTCTAGAAGAGTATCGTGCATTCATGCTCCGAATCAAAATATTGGAATTTGGAATAGCAGTAGTTGTATCTAGTCCAGAAAATTTGGAATAGCAGAGCAGGACAGATCAAGGTCGGTCAGTTCAATTTATATATTAATTTTTTTTCAGATTTTAAATGATATTAATTAGATTATATGTTATTTAATCCGAATCGGATCGTATATTAAGTCGAGTTCAAGTCAGATCAAATTATTATTTTTAAATCAGATCAAATTGAGATTCAGATCCAAATTCGAACATTTTTTTTAGATCGTATCAAATTTTGCTGAGGTGATTGTCTATGAAGTATACAAAATAAAGATTCGTGGATCAGGTGCTTGTAAAAACTAACGAGTGAGGAGATTTCTGAAAAAAAAAAACAAACGAAAAAAATCAGGAGTGAAGAGAGAAGCTCATCTCTTAATGAATTAATAATGTTTCATAATTTTGCGTCTAATATGTAAAGTTTTTGTTATGTTTTAACAATTATATCGTTTGCGTAATTAACTTTTAACAAATCCATTGACATGGGTTATTTTGATAATTTTGACAATGAATTTTCAAATAAATACGAAAAAAATCTTAAAAATAAAAAATCTTATAGATAATTTTTTCTTTATTTATAGATCGATAGTAATTCAAATTTTATATAATTTCATTATCATTTGATAGTGCATCAAAAACCATCAAAATTTTATATAATTTACAACAGTTTCAATTTAACGATCTTTGATGGACTATCAAATAATAATGAAATTATATGAAGTTTAAATCATAATTAATCTATAAAGTAAAAGAAAATATCTATAAATATTTTTAATTTTTAATTTTTTTTGCTATTTATTTGAAAATCCATTCAAAATGGTCAAAATAACCATTGTCAAAGTGATCCCTTCCCTTTAACAAAAAGCAAGTCCTTGTTTTTACATATAATCGTCAAAAAATATAATTACATGAATGCATACTTTTAAACATATTGAATGATTTATATTTGATAAAAGTTATTGTTTTAGTAAATACTTGGATTCTTGTAACATGTACTAGTTTCTTTTAATAGGGTTCTCATATCATAAATTTTGTGTGACACAAAATATCTCCAACTCACTTTTTAATTTATTTTTCAAAATTTAACAGTCAAATTTTAGATCCAAATCTTTGATCATGTTAATTTTAATAGTAGATGTAAACTCCTAAAATTTCAGAATTTTTGGAGCTCATTTAATACTAACAATTATAACAAAAAATGAATGAATCTAGTTAATTTAGATCTATTAATTTATGCATTCAATTTTTTTTATCATTTGTTCTAGTATCAAATGAGCTTAAAAAATTATAAATTTTTAGGAGCTTACATCTACGTTATAATTAACAAGATAACAGTTTGGATTTGAAGTTTGAGCATTATATTTTGAAATATAAATTGAAAAATGAGTTGGTAGCATAACTTGTAGCACACATAATTTACGGTATTGAAACCCTCATCTTCTTTTAATATAATTAAGCTTTTTCAAGATGTGTCCGATGATAGAGCAAAAATCACATTAACAAGGACAGAATTAGAGTTTCAACTGAGTGAAAAAATAATATTTTTTTAGGGTCAAAATTTAAAAAATTTCTTCAATATAAATATATTTTTCTAATTTACATAATTATAAAGATATCTTTTTTTTTTTTAAATGGCGAGGGAACAACTGTCCACCCTTCTGCTAGTATATGACTCCGCCCATGAGTGATCATCTTTATACTTCCATACCACGTGCAGGGTCCGTTTGGCAAATCAAGGAATAGCTTTGGAAGAGTGGTAATTTTGGAAGAGTGATAGAATAGTATTTTTTTTGGAAGAGTGGTAGAAGAGTGGTATTCTTGACTATTCGGAAGAGTGAAAATATCGTTTGGCAGTTGTTACTCAGAATAGTTAAAATATGAATAATTATGATACTAATAATGATGATGATAATAATAATAATAGTAAAATAATAATCATAATAGTAAGATAATAATAATAAAGTAATAAAAATAATCATAATAAATAATAATATTATAATAGTAATATAATAAAAATATAAACATAATCATAATATAGTAATATAATAATAAAAAATTATAATTACCATCATAATTATAATAATATAATAATAAATAATCATAATTTTAATAATATAATAATCATAATCATGATAATAATAATTATAGTCATAATCATAATAATATAACCATAATCATAATCATAATAATATAATAATAAAAATATAATCATAATTATAAAAATAATTATAAATAATAATAATAATAATAATAATAATAATAATAAATTAATCATAACTATAATCAACATATAATAATATAATACAACATAATAAAATAATAATAAAGTATTAAAAAATAATCATAATAAATAATAATATTATAATAGTAATATAATAAAAATATAAACATAATCATAATATAGTAATATAATAATAATAAAATATAATTATAATCATAATTATAATAATATAATAATAATAAGTAATCATAATTTTAAAAATATAATTATAATATAATAATCATAATCATAATAGTATAATAATAAAAATATAATCATAAAAAGAACAATAATTAAAAATAATTATAATTATAATAATATAATAATAAATTAATCATCACTATAATAAATATATAATAATATAATACAACATAATAAAATAATAATAAATAATCATAATCATCATAATATAATAATATAATAATAAATAATCTTGATCATAATAATATAATAATAAAATAATTATATTTATATTAATAATATAATAATATAATATTAAAATTATATTTATAATAATAATAAATAATATAATAATACTAATGGTAACGATAATATAATAACAATAATGATAATAATAATTTAATAATAATAATAATATAATGATAATAATAATAAATCATAATCATAATATTAATATAATAATAAATTATAATCATAAATATAATATAATAATATAATAATATTAAATCTTAATCATAATCATAATATAATAATATAATATAATATAATCAAACAATAATCGCTATTCCGATGAGAGCTAATCCGGTATTCCACCTATAAGTTGGTATACCGGATTAGCACTATTCCGCACTCTTCTACTTAGTCTAAAATTCGTTTGGCAAATTAATTCATCGGAATAGCTATTCTATTCCAACTTTTTGCTATTCCATTGGGTGCCAAACGGACCCTGCTTGAATATTATAACAATATAACTGTTAAATAAAACTATAAAACGTTGAAAAGAAGTAATTAAGTATTTTTTTTTTTTAAAAAAAGGACCTAAAGTACTGGTAATGCAGACCCCGGTAGATACCGCGTCCATGGTCCTGTGCTAACTCCTCAAATAAAATGTTCCTATCACCTTTGAAGGATTCAAACTAATCAAAGGTACAAAAAGAAAGAAATTGAAATTGAAATGGAAGATCCTATCAAAGTCGAAATGCATCGTACCTATCGCTATTGTCTCTTAAATTTATGCTTGTTGGCTCTTGCAACTTGCAATGCTGAGCTCTTCGATCTGATAGAGAGATGGATTTTGAAATGTGTTTGTTCGTAAAAACAAGTCAGATGATTGAAACTGAAGCTGCCGACTTACTTAATGTTGCCTAATTTAATTTCATTGAAAAAATGAGTACTTGTGTATTTACAGAAAGGGAGCTGCTAATAGTACCCCTCTGATTAAATCCCCCGTTGTTGTCCCCCTAACAAACTTTCTATATACTGTAGGTTTCGTGACTTTCGTCGGTGAAAACTTTTCAAAATTAGAAAAACTCTTCAGATGTTCTTGAGAACATACAAACCGCCCTGAAGAAACGTACACCAAAAAAGTTTCAGCGATTGATGAGTGATGATTGTTTATTAAAGTTGCAGTTTTCTTTTGCTGAAGTATTTCTATATTGAGTTCAAGTATTCATTTTAACCGCTATTTAATTTCGTAACCTAATTTCATTTTTTTCATACGAACTCCCAATGTTTATATTTCTTTTTAATTTTAATTGTTCATAACTAAATCTAGTGTTTAAATCTTAATTTAATGTATATATATATCACTTTATGGTGTTTATATTTTAATTGTAGTATTTTAATTTTAAGTGTTTTAATATTTTTTTATCATATTTTAAATTGTTCATAATTAAATTTGTTGTTTAAATATTGATTTTACACTAGGGGTGTCAATTATCGACTTGACCCAACGGGTTAACCCGACCCGACATGACCCAAAAATAAATTGGTCGGGTATGGGTTTAATTTTTTTGACCCGAATCGGGTCGGGTTGGATTCGGATCAACCCGACCCGACCTGATTAATAATGTTTTTTAAAGTAATTTTATGATTTAGTACTAATTAATGCTTAAATATACACTAATTATATACTACTTAAGATTAATTATAAATTAATTAATATTCAATTACTTAAAATTATATAAAACTAATTAATAAATATTTAATTATTTTACACGGGTCGGGTCGGGTCGGGTCAACCCGTGACCCGATCGGGTTGGGTATGGGTTAAGATTTTTTGAACCGAATTTAATCAGGTCGGATAAAAAAAAAATAATATGACCTGATCCGAACCCGACCCGAACCTGACCCATTGTCACCCCTAATACATTCCTATCTCTGATTTTCATATTTTAGTTGTAGTTGTTTATATTTTTAGTTAGAGAATATTTCGGCTCCAGATATTTATACTTGTAAAGACTTTCCATAATGAATGTGATCTATAATATGTGTTTATGTTTTCAATTAAAAGTGATTCTATATTGATTTCAAGTGTTTATACTAGTAGAAACTTTCCATGATGAATGTGACGTGTATTTCAAGTTGATGTAGTAAAGTGTTTATATTTCAAGTAGAGGTGATTATATCTTGGTTCCAAGTATTTATACTAGTAATGACTTCATGATGAAAGTGACATGTAATTAAGTCGATGTACCAAAGTGTTTATATTTTAAGTAGAGGTGATTATATCTCGATTTGAAGTGTTTATACTAGTAAAGACTCTCTCTATGATAGGGCTACAAGAAAAGTTTGAGACTTGTGGTTCGCTCGAATTCGGATGGATTTTTTAACAACTCGGCTCGAGTTCGATTCGATTTTTTATCAGCTCGGCTCGAGTTCGAGTTCATTATTTTTTTCAATATCTCAGCTCGGTTCGACTCATAAATAGCTCGATATTAGTTATTTTAATATATTTTAGTTATAAAATTAATAAAATATAGATAAAATAATTAATATAATCAAAAAATAGAAAAATATATTTATTTACGTTATAATTAATTAATAGCTATGTATGATAATGTGAAAATATTAGTTATTTTTTAAAATTTCATTACAAAATTTATAATATATTAGCTAAATGTGAAAATATTGTAGTAAGTGTTTATATTTCAAATTAGAGGCGATTCATATCTCGTTCCAAGTATTTATACTAACGAAGATTATCCATGATGAATGTAACATTAAATTGATGTAGTAAGTTTTTATATTTTAATTAGAAGTGATTATATCTCGGTAAATCATGTATCAGTAAATAAGTAGAAATTAACAGCAATACTTAAACAACAAAACATAAATAAAACAATCCTTGTACTAGTCTAGAACTCAATTAAACACATAACACAAAATATAGATCATGTTTAGCTACTTTAACAAGATAAATTTAAAAATTAGATACGTGTCTCAAATTGTTAGATAAACAAGCATATCATTCAATAGTTTATTTGAACTCATTTGTTAGACTAATTTTCGTATTTTCCTACACTAATATTAATTTTATAGACGTCACAACACAATTATGTAACAAAAAAATATTAAACAGTCTGGTTGATGGTGGATATTGCTGCTGACAGTGGAACCGTATTTACTTAGAGTGAGGGAATAGAGAAACAACCAAGGAAGAAAATGTGAGCGGTGTCAATTTTCAATTTATAACTTTCTCCGATAATATCTTCAGAAAGCCAGCCAAAAGGGAGCGACGAAGTTAAGGGGACGGAGTTGGGTGACGGAAGGGCGGGTATTAAAAGATTTCCTCTTACAGAAATTATAAAAAGAAAAAAAATACAAATGTTCAATTAATTTATATGCGCGGATTCGGAACATGATCTCAATTAATGTAAGCCGCCCAGAGTTATGGTAAAGAAAGAAGAAAAAAATCGTCGTTGGTTTTCCATAAAATATTTCTGATAGTCGAAGGAACATAAGTTGTTTTGAATTGATTGTAGTTATTAATATTGTTCTTGTAAGTTACGGTCTGAAAACCAACATAACTAACCGAGAATTAATTCTTGTAGACTTGCCAAGTGATTCAATAATTGAAGTCTTGTGAAGTGTTTAATAAATACTCTAATTGAGAAAAGAATCAAACATGTTGATATTCATCTTTGAAAAGGGATTTTTATGCTTTTTAATTTATATCTTTATAAAATTATTTAGATCTTTACAATATAAGGCTCAATTTAGATTTTTTTTTTATGTTGTATGATTTTGAATTAAATAATTTTTTTCTTATGAATGTAAATAATCTCTTTTAATGAAATTAATTTTCTACTGATCTTTGATTTTTTTTAAGAAAAAAAAACAACACAATTAATAACTAGCGGTTGGGCCGTCATTTGCGGATCTATTGCTTTCAATTCCATAAGAATATGATAATATACATACAGTATGCAAGGGCAATATTTCTTCTCTTCTAAAAATACTCCACCTATATTATATTTATCTCAATAGTTTAGCGGCATCTCTTACTTGCTCGTGACTCAATTTATATATCTAATTCAATAGTTTTTTGTCAATCCACCCATTCAAATTGGTGTGTCAATGATGTCATTGAAAATATAATTTACTGATATATCAAATTTATACGAACTCTTATACTAGTATTATAGATGTACCAACTTTGTAGTTTGTAGTCATATCAAATCTAAATATCAAGTCGAGTTCCACACAAATGTATTGGCTCATGAACCAGCTCGATAGTAACGAGCTACGCTTGAGCTAGACTTTTTAGCTCAAAACGTTTCACGAACTCAACACAACTCAACTCATATTTTTATGAGCTGACTTTGAATTTGAGTTAAGTCCAATTCACTCGAACTCAGCTCATTTGCAGCCTTAGAACGTTATAAATATCAAATTGAACGATGATACGAGGAAATTTTATATTTGCGTTTTTTTTTAATTTTTATTATGATAGTTATTGATTCAGTAGATTTAGGAGATGTAGGATATCGATCTGTATTTCACTTAGCTTGTAATTGTTGTCTATGAGCCTTTTTATTCAAAAGAAAAAATAAAGAAGAATGGCTGTAATATTCTTAATGCGACAAGCAAGTTGTTAATTAAGTCTCGTCCTAAATGCTTAATTTACATAATTATTTAAATTCTGATATCATTGACAGATGAGATCCAATCTAGGAAAAACAAAGTAGCACGAACTGTGTAAATATATTTTTAGTAAAGATAAAAATTTTAACTGTCATTTTTTAATTGTTTATAAAAAAATCTCATTCATATTTCAAACCCACGACTTTTTATACGAAAAATATTCATTACCACGAACTATGTAAATAACTAAATATTATTGTAGCATCATTTGAAAAGAAAATTATTTGGATGAAATGGAATGTGTTTTTAGCAAATTCAAGCGCAGGAAATGGTCTGTCTTTAATTTTATGTACATAAAAACCAATGTGTTAACAAATTTCTTTAATTTCTAGCAATATTTATCGTTTATGTCGCAGCCTCAATTTTTTTCATTTAAGGCTGGTGTAAAGCATCTGATGTTTATTCAAGGGATAATGTCTTAAGTGTCCCTAAACTTTTGAATTGTGACAACTTGATCCCTAAATTTTTATTTTTGATAAATACCCACCTGATTTGACCCTTAATAGATAATTACTCTCTAATATTTTATTTTAAATTATAAATGATTAAATAATCCTTGTATATATGTGCATGCTATTTAAAGTATTTATGCTTTATGAAATTTTAAGTTACATAAACTTAGCAACTATTTTTGTACTGCGGTGTCAAAGCGGTTGGCTTTCTCGGGTCTCAATTATTGATCCGACCTAAGAGGTTTATCTGATTTGATTTGAAGATAATCCGATTCAATATAATCTGAAAATAAATGGATCGTGTATGATCTAATTTTTTGATCCAAATCGGATCAGGTCGGATTCAGATTAATTCGATCTGACCCGATTAATTCTATTTTTTGAATTTTTTTATGATTTAGTACTAATTAAAGCTTAAATATATATTAATTATATACTAATTAAAATTAATTAATATTTATTTATTTAAAATAATAAATAAATATTTAATAAATATTTAATTATTTTACACGGATCATATATGGTCGACCCGTAATCCGATCCGATCGAATATGAATCAATATTTTTTGATCCAAATATAATCAGATCAAAAAAATAATATAATAATATAACCCCGATCTGACCCGTTCCATTGACACCCTACTTTCTCGTATCACCTCAGCTATGAATCAGCCCAAGCGTTTCACATCTCAAATGGTTAAAATTAATTTCGTATCACCTCACCTCTGAATCAGCCCAAGCATTTCACATCTCCAATGGTTAAAACTAAGGGAACAATTAGATATATGTGACTCAACTTTATTAGAAAATTATTACTTACAAAAGTACCTTAATATATTATAATTGCATGAAAAAAAATGTATAGAGAGATAATTTTGTATTTTTCAAAATATCTCGATCCCAGACCACCCATCTACTTTTCTTGGCCAATTTTTTTATTTAATTATCTAAATAATTTTAATTTTAATAATAAAAATGATAAAATCAAAATTTTAAAAATACAAATGATAGCGCATCGTTGACAGTGATACTTTATAAAGACACCACTGCAAGTGACGTCTTTCCAATTATTTTTATACTTTATAATTAATCTTTGCCAAAAAAAAATAAAAATAAATACAATTAATGCCACTAGCAGCAGCGTTCTCCCGGTGGACCCCAATTCCCCTTTTCAAAATTAATTAGACAAATATCAGAAAAGTTAAAAAAAACACCACTTCCAATTCCGTGGCGTTTGTAAAATGCCGCTATCATTTATATTTTTAAAATTTTAATTTTATCACTCTTATTATTAAAATTAAAATTATTCAGATAATTAAATACCAAAATTACTGTCTTTTCTCGTCTCCCATACAATCCTCAGCTCGTCACTTCGACCTTGCCGACACGTCGAGCCAGCCTATCTCCTCCCTCTACCGCTGGTGTGGTCAAGATCCTCTCCAATTGTAGGTAATAATAATAATACCTTCCTATCTTCCTTTTTTTGGGTTAATTTTTTTTCATTGAGTTAATTTTTTTTATTGAGTGCCATGTACTCCAACGAACTCACAAAAAGACAGGTGAGAACATTATTGTTTTTTTTTTTGAAATTTTTTCTATCCCTATTTTCTAAACCTTTTAGTAATAATATTTTTATTTTAAAACTTTTAACAATAACATTTTTACTTTCTGAATGTTTGTGTTCATAAATTATATGTGAGCACTTGTATTTAGACTCAATAAAAATGATAATTTTTTTTGTAAGTACTGAAACAGATATGTGAACACATTGTTCAATGAATGCATTTACAAATATGTTTTAGCATATTTATCGGGTCTGAATGTATGTGCACACATAATTTGTGAACACGTGCGATTTAAAAAATAGAGATAATGTTGTTAAAAATTTTAAAACAAAAATATAATTGTTAAATATTTATAAAATGTTCTAGTGCCCCTTTTTATCAGTTTGAGGTGTGTGCATCTCTGCTGGGACCGTCACTTTACCAGTCTGGCATCAATACAAACCATAAGTTGCTATCAGCTAGGCCTGATATGGGTAGGAACTGTCCTTTACCTGCGTGAATGTGCATTTGCTCGTTTCTCCATAGATCCTGCTTCTATTCAAATGTTGGGCCAATAACGAGTTAAGAAAGAAGATGCACAATTCTAAATTTAAGATAAGATATTGTAGCTAGTTGTGGCATCCACCCTACTTGGTTGGCCAGCAAATTACCTGCAAATGCAGGGAGCTGGAGCTGCTGGATGTGAGAGGTGGTCGGGATATAAAATTTTGATCAGAAGCTGAAAGAGGTACAGCCGGGCCAAGGTGGGGTCCTTCCTTTAGAATAACTGTTCGTAAATTTAGACGGTCAGATTTATGTGATGGTCAGGACGATCATGATATATATGTATAGGGCAGTAATTTTATTCCCTTCTCATACGTTCTGTCTTAAGAGGGTAGGCCGTGTCAAAATAAAACTGAATGATCTGTAAGTGTGAGTGTGTGTAGAGAGAGGCGGTGGAGGGCATGAGAGCTACTTTGATATATAAGGTTTTGTGTGTGTATCAAAACTAAATCCTCTTTCCCTGTTCTAGGTGAGGCCCTATATAGGAAGAGGGTGTGGGAATTATGGTTGATTCCCTCACAATATTAATAGATACCGTTAAAAATAACATATGTAATGACAAATCGGTGAACTTATCTTATTTAGTTGTATTATTTTAGACTGTGACCAGTGATAATCGCTATTCATAGTAGTGGACAGTTATCGAGGTTGTGATCAGTTATAACCGTTATTCAGTGATTTCGAGCTTTAGTGACCTCGAGCTTGCATATACCTATCTCGAGGCCTGTTTAGCTGAGGTATACTCTGAGCGGAGGGGATATCGTTAAGGTCCTTTATGGATTTTATGGGTTGTGCCCAGGCCGGCTGATAAATGGGCCCTAGGAACACAGTCCTACCAACTCCAAGAGATATAGATTTGTCAAGGTGCTGGACCGAGATGTAGTGGATCACTGCTCTGAGAGTAATCTCTGCGAGTGTTCTGATTCTGAATTAGTGTACTCTTGGGAGACTGAGAGAGAATTTGTACCTGATTGTTACAACGATGAAAACAAGATGAGTGATATGTAGGGTGTCAATTATTGACCCGACCCTACTCGATCGGAATTCGATCCGACCCAACATGATTCGAAAATAAATGGATCAGATACATCAAGAAAAATAATAAAATAATATAATCCGACCTAAACCCGATCTAACTCATTGACACCCTAATGGTATGGGATCAAGAGTATTTTGTTAAATATGAAATTGTACCTTTCAATATATTTTTTAAAATTAAAATTGTATACTAATAGTATAAGAATGACATTTTTTTTTATTTCATTGAGTTTACATTGACATTAAACTAAATCTTCATTTCGAAGTGATAGTTTTTTAATTTTTAATTTTAGAGCGAAATATATCTAATTTTCTGAAAATATAATATCCACCATAGTGTTCTGTCTATAATTTATGTTTAACACGTCCATCAGGGTGTTAATTGATTAAGTCTAGTTCAAATGTTTGATCTACCTATCTCAGTGAAATTCTGACATCATTGACAGTACCAACCAAGGAAAAATAATACCAAGAACTGTAAAAATATGTAGCTTTCTTTAAAGAAATTTTTTATTGTGATCAAATCGTTGAATTTGAATGATGTTTATTTCAGTGGTAGCAGAAATAATCATTTATTAATTACCATGTATGGACTTTATGACCAGAGGCCACAATGTCTCGATCAGCAATTCAAAATCGATGAACCAATCAAACGTTCACGCTAAAAAAGAAGGAAAATGAAGTGAAATGGTCCAACCTTGTACCTGCCCCTCTAATTCTCTTCATCAA
Organism: Schoenoplectus triqueter; assembly: GCA_964058805.1. Lineage (NCBI taxonomy): Eukaryota > Viridiplantae > Streptophyta > Magnoliopsida > Poales > Cyperaceae > Schoenoplectus > Schoenoplectus triqueter. The sequence continues at coordinate 6,014 of CAXKVV010000283.1, read as the reverse complement.
CCTCTTTCTATCTTGAGAGCCATTATCAATCATAAAAACAATTTAATTTTTGAGATTGTTTGTATATTAAATACTCATACATGTTGCGCCCAAAAAAGAAATAATTCTTATGTGTTAATTATTATTTCATTCATTTTTTTTTATCATTTGATTGTCATAAATAATTTCACTACCACAATTATTATTATTTTTCTGAGGTGAGTATACAAGTGTCCGCTTTATTATTTTTGAAACAAAGAAGAACACCCATGGAACTTGAAACCTTCTTTTAAAAAACAACCCAAACGCTTAATTACAAGGCCAACAAAGAAAAACAATACCCATAATCATTATTATTTACCTGACTCATTTCACATACTACTATTGACATACTATTTCCCTCGTACTAACATTCACATGAGTGATTTACACAGAGGCAGATCCAGAAAGAGATCTAGGAGACAACCTCTAGATTTTAAAAAATAGTATTTTTAGATAATAATTTTGGCAATATATTTTCCTCTTGAATTTTTTTTGTTCCCTTAAATTGTTTGATTATTTTGATTAAAAAATATATTTAATATAGTGAATAATGAAATAATTATGTAAAGATTTTGAAATATGAAGTTCTGAAATTTTTTTATCATGAACTTGATTATATATTATTTTGAGTTTTAATTTGTTGTTATTTTTAATATGTAAAAGAATATTATTTTGATAATTTTTTGTTAGGTAATAATATATATTAAATTATTAAATTTTTTATTTAGTACCTAATTAGTTAATGAGGTTAAACCCGATAAACTATTATAATCCGATAATTTCCCCCACCAAAATCCTAAGTCCGCCCTAAATTTACAGTCTCCATGAGTCGATAATTCTCCACTAGCGCCTTTCTATCCTCCTATTTGATAGCCATTGTCAGTCACCAAAACAATTTAATTTTGAGGCTGTATGCATATTAAATATATACTCATACCTGTTGCACACAAAAATAGATCTTATGTGATAATCATTAAAATTTTCAATCGTTTTTTTGTCATACTACTTTTTGTAACAATTTCATAACCACAATTATTATTATTACTATTAATTTATTATTATTATTATTTACATGAGTTATATTCTCACATTACATACTTTTTTTTCTCATTAATGTAGTTATTCACTTGACTTGTTTCCGGGTTACGTGAGTCAATGATGCTCCATTAAGGCTCTCCATCGTCTCATTTTGACAGCCACTATTCCTACGGGATTTTCCTCATTTTTTTTAAACAGTCGCTATCAAATTGCCAATCACGAAAGCAATTTAATTTTGAGATTATCTGCAACAGACAATAAGAATATCTGTTTTTCATGAGCCAATATATGCCTAAGTTGTATAGAAACTCATCACTTCCTGGCGCGGAAACTCTGCTGTACGAAATTCATGTGAGAACGTTTATTCTTTTTAAAATTCAAATGGTCGATCGCTCAAATGATTTTATATAAAAAATCTAGTTGATCTTATATTTTTATTTTTTTTACTATTTTTTTTAGCTAATTTAGAAAATCACTTGATTTAATTATTATGAGTCATTCAAAATGAGTAATTTTTTAACTATTTAAAAATAATATTTTTCAAAAAATATATAAATTTAATCTACAACTAGATTTTTATATGAAAATCATTTCAAATGAGTGTTAATATGGATACCCCATTACAACGATTACCGGTTATTACAAAAGAATATCTATATTAACACTCATATATTTAATTTTGAAAACGGAGAAATAATTTATAGTGCATAGATCATCTATATGCTACATGCAACACCGTGGCCCAAATCATATGATATTATCCGACAATAAACTTTTTTGAAAACTGTGACAACCAAACAAATAATTATCAAAGAAATACAAAAGATATAGAGAACATTTCCACAATATATAGACTGTACCCTTATACATCAAATTAATATTTAGTACAACTGTAACTCGGGTTTTCCTTGACAATATAATCCTTAAATAAATAATTAAAAATATAAAATTTAAAATATATTTAATAACGTTTCACATTAAAAAAATTGGACATAATATTTTTAAATGCTAAATAGTAATAATAATTATATAATAAATAATATAATTAAATATATAATAATATATAAATGTATATATAAAAAAGTTGGATCATTTTAAGAGTTAAATTTCACCTTAAATATATTACACACATTATTTTAAATGAGTAGAGAGAAATTATTTTATATGAATCTTTGAATTCAAAGGATGAAAAAGATTTAAACAAAATCAATGATGAAAAAAAGTGATGATGTGATATGGTTGAAAAACTTAAAAATACACTTTATGTATTAAACATTTGAAAATTATTTACTCGTCTATATCGAGGAATTAAAAAAAAAACTGCTCTTCAGTTTCATCCACGTGTAATTTACGACAAAAAGATTCTCAAATTCTGCAAATTAACGTTACTAATTTTGATACTTGTTTAATTTCTTGCAAATTTTGCGGTTGCCAAACAGACACAATTTTCTTTTATCAGGACATCGGGTGCTACTAGTTTTAGTTTTAGTGCTATTCAATATCACAAATTTACTTTTTAATTTATATTTTAGAATATAATATTCCAATTTTGAATTTAGATCATTGATTTTGTTTGTTTTTATTTTTGCTAAACAGTACTCATAAATTTTTTTAATTTTTGGAGTTATTTTATATAAGATAACAAAATGAATACATAAAGAATAATTAATTATAGTTTTACTATGATAATTCATTTTCTTACCGTTTGTGCTAACATAAAATGACCTCAAAAAATAAAATTTTAAGTGCATACATATATCATAAAAATAGATAAAATTAACGATTTGGATTCAAAATTATTATATTAAATTTTGAAACATATAAAATAACTTGATGGCATGGAACTTTTCCGTTTTACACTACAGATTCCCGTCCAAATGCATAAGCAGCATCATTTCGTTTCCTTTGTAAAATGCAAAGGAATGACTTAAAAGGCGCACGGTACAACGTCAATCGCGATTGGCGACCTTTTATTTTTTTTAACTATATTTTTCCAGGTTGACTGACTTGATGCAGTGCCCAGTTGCACAAATGTAAATATGATAATATCATATATATCCAGCCCACTTTGAGACTGAAAGGGAGCTTCTTTTCTGGTTTTCTTCTTTTCAAACCTCAGCAACGCAAGTACGCAACCACTGACGACAAGCTTCCAAAGTGAAGGACAAGAGGGAAGAAAACGAAGAGAGACAGATGATCTTCAAAAAGAGACAGAGAGAGTGATGCTGCTGCCTTCTCCACTGATGAAGCGCTTGGCGATGATACTTCTCCTAAGCCTTGCTATCTTGTATAATGCGGGAAGATCAATGCTCAAGCAACAACAGGCCCAGTTGAAGGTGTGCATCTTAATATTCATATAGATTGTTTGTTATTATTTGAAGGTGAAAGCATATATGCATTCAATTTTCGAACTTTCTGAAATGAAACTCTTCGTACTGGTATGTTTTTGGGAAGTGGTATTGGGGCCAGGGTCGCCAGATTATATGACAGGCGCCCACCTTATAAATTTTGCAAGGCTACTTTTCTATTTCAAAGCTTTTTTTAAGGAAATATTTCAAAGGAAATATTTCAAGGCTACTTTTCTATTTCACATCTGCTGTCATAAAATTGATGGCAGAATTCTGTCATTGACTCAATGGCAGGTGGGCCCCACCCTCTCTTATTTTGTGGGTCTCACCTGTCATTGAGTCAATGACAGGATCCTGCCATCAGTTTTATGACAGCAGATGCGAACTCCTCTTTTGCCTGCCTTGAATTTTGTGTTTCGACTTTGAACCTATCATTCTATCAAGTTATTCATTCATTCCTCTTTGTTGTATGTGTATATATAAATCAACCAAAGAGTTCATGCCAATTTTTTCTTTTATCAAAAAGGTTAATAAAAATATGTAGGTCGATGTGCATGAAATTACAAATAAAATGATTTCTAGAAGCACCACTTTATTACGAAGAACAAAGGAAAAAAATACAACTATCAAAAGTAAATAATATTAAAAGTTTTTCTAGCATTCGTATAAAATATAATAATGGACGAGTGGAAGTCTACAACTTTTTTTCTGTTCCTTTTTTTTTAAAGTGCTAGACTGTAGGATATATATATAAAACAGACCATGTAAAATTGCATACTTATATATATAGTTATATGATTTTAAGAGGAATTTTAACTTAACAAAATTTCTGTTGTCATGAGCTTGAGAAAAATAAAAATTGCAGTTGAAGTTTGCTATTTTATATTAATTATTATTGTGTGAATTATAGAAGTTGTTATACTAGAATTAAAAATATCGAATCTTCCTTTTTGTGAATAATTATTTGAAAAGGCTTTGTATATATATTGATACCGACAGTTGACATAATACTTTTCAAATAAAAATAATAATAATATAGTTTTTTCAGTATATATATTGGTCAGTGCATCAGATTAGTGTAGGTTGAAAACTGCTTTCTTATACAATTATATATTTCAATGGTTGAATTTGTCAGAGACATGCAGGAAATTATTATATATAATTATTATATATGTGGGTTTGAAATATACTCGGTTAAGTTCGCGTGCTACATACTGAAATAATAAGGCAGAGAGAAATCGAGCAGTAAACTGAGTAAAGCAAATCAAATTAGTGTGTATCTGATGAATCGGAAGTTTTCTGTAAGTCCTTTTAAAGCTTAATATTTACTTCTGTAGTGCTGTACATATGAACTTTTTTAGTACATCCAACTTCATGTATCTTATGAAAAATATTATTCAAACTGAAAATTAAAATTGCAAGTGTAGTTTTTTGAAATTTGATAAAAATATTAAATATAATGCCGGAAAGAAAAAGAAAAGAATTATATACAAATTACTAAATTAGGATACTTTTTTGAAGTTCGCCAAAAAAGGAAAAAAAAAAAAACATTTACTGAAGGAACCAATTATGTTGTTTCCGAGACTGGGAGTACCTGGTTAAAATTCAGAAATATATTGAGATTGCAAAATCTCTCTATTTTTTTGCAAGTATTAAATCCAAGCAAATCCCAATTGAACCAAACAGAACAGAGCATATCGCTATATCCTCTTTTATCTTTCCCATTGATATATTACGTCTTTATTTCCCATCTCATCTGGATCGTTCCTTCTTTGGTTGGATGGTTAATTGATCGCCTTCTTTTCTTAGGAGTAATTTTTCATGTATCCATTCAAACTTCCAAAATAGCTAATTGCTCCGTCAAAACATACAAATAGCTTATTTCCCCATTGAAATTAGAAGTTATTTCTTTTATCTTCTTCATTTACTTTATTACTAATTTCTCACTAAAGCAAAATTGACCAATTTGCCCTTTGTCTAATCCAAAAACAAGTCATTTTAATATATTATTTGAGAAAACCAATTAATTCAAAAATCCATTATCTTGCTATTTATTAGATTATTTAATTCCATTGTTGCTATGTTCAACCATTTCCTTGTATATATCACTCAGTATGATGTCTAATTTAAAGAGGCCAACTGTCAGTAGCATTTAGTTCTTTATCTTCGATTATACTTGTTATAATTTTTTGTTTCATTATTATCATTTAAAATATCATTTGAATACTTGTTTTGTCAAAATATTTACAATTTCTATATCAGCAATGGACTTGTAGTGTCGTACAACATTTCAATATAAAATAAAAAGAAATATAATCTCGGTACAATTCAAGATTTATATCTTATCACAGACCATATTTAATAAACACGAAGACTCCTGTTGAGGAGGTTAGACGCTGAAGGAAATTTTCTTCTTCCTCCGTTTCTTACACATCTATAATATTATATAAAGCAGCTAAAAATTGGAGAGTTTATTTTTTATCATGGTATTTGTTTATTTTACCCATTTTATCGCTCAATTAGATGGATAATATATATTTTTGGTTGATCGAACGTATGTAATCACATCCATTGATCCCACTCTTTCTCTCCATTTATTTCTCATCT